>SDVV010029405.1:0-11819 GCA_016164225.1 Gammarus roeselii
ATATATCCACGTTTTTTTCTGACTGTTCTTGGGTAGGTAGTTTGATCTACGAAAAATCATTGCACTTTATAATTCACTTCGTAGTTTTCCATACAGGAAGTTCATACTTTTTCTGCCAGTATATATAGTGATGTCCAGCATATAACCAGGGTGACTTAGTTTATTCTGTTTATATATATATGTATAGGCAAGTATGAAGATTTATTGGGAAATGAAGTACGTACCGGCCGCTCACTAGAGGTCAGCTGAGTAGATTTTACCAAACCCCATGTAGATGTGTTTCCTACTTACAAATATTCGTCTATAATATTATCAAAAGCATATATTGTGAACTCATATTTTGCAACATGAAGTACAAACCGGCCGTCACAAACCGGCCGCGCAAACCGGCCGCACAAGCCGGCCGCACAAACCGGCCGCACAAACCGGTCGCATAAACCAGCCGAACAAACCGGTCGCACAAACCAGTCGCACAAACCGGTAGCACAAACAGGTCGCACAAACCAACAGCATAAACCGGCAGCACAAACCGGTTGCACAAACCGGCCGCACAAACCGGCCGCACAAACCGACCGCATAAACCGGCCGCACAAGCCGGCCGCACAAACCAGCTGCACAGACCGGCCGCTCAAACCGGCCGCACAAACCGGCCGCACAAACAGGCTGCTGACAGAGAATGAGCTGTCACGAATTTATTTTAATCTGTCGCTTCGCTTCGCTCATTCAAATCCCGAGGTTAAATATTAAGTCAAATATTTTAGACCTAATAAAATTAAAGCCAATTGCTAGACAATGAAAAAAAAAAGATTTAATAATATGAATAATTTAACTGACTCGTTGTGTCACCATCTGGGTGCAAGGGAGGGATCCTCTTTACCTACCTTTGATGAGACAGGACAATACAGCGTCAAGCTGTCGAGCCTTGTTTCTGAAATGAGCCCTTTAAGAAAAGGCTAAAATCCGCCCGGTCGCCTGAGAAGTTTACCAGCCTTGATACTTATAAAAAACTCGTTATTGCCAGAGTTGAACCAATCTTTATGTTTTTTTTAAAGGGTGGCAGGTATATATTTATAAGAGTGATTTATGACATGATTGATATAACATAAAAAAAAACAAATTCAGCATTCAAGTTGTTTTAATGTGCCATATCACGTAGGATTTGGTTTTAATAAGACTTTATTCCTCTGGCACATTTGCCAGAAACAATTTTTCTGACAATTCAGTTATAACTTTTTCGATTGCAAACACTTTTCCCCAACAAAACAATTCATGTTTCGTACTTGATCATATTTTCAATGTATATTTAATCCGAAACACAATTTTTTATCGGAACTGATTTCAAAATTTTCAGAGCGGAGAAGTTTTGCAGCCGTCCATCTACGTTTGTACGAGCCTATGGGGTAAAGTGAATGACCGTCTCGCATTGTCTTTTCCTCTGCGGTGAGGACAGAACAAAAACCCAATAATTTATAGATCGACCTAAACAAACCATATGCGCCACACCTAGTCGACACGAACATTAACAAAGTAGATGTCGTGGCCGCGGAAACAATTCACGATAGATAATTTTTTTCACAAATTCCACTGAATTATCTTGTTTTTTTCATTTAATTCTGGCCCCCAAACGTCATAAAAGAGGCTTCAACAGCCTATTGGCCTGATTACCGAGCCCACTCGTCAATGAGAACAGAGATGCCGAACAGCCCCAATAACGGGCGGTAATTGCGAAGAGAAACATTCATTTCGCAATTAAAGTCAGCATGTAATCCGGGGAGTAGTGACCTGCTAAAGCAAAGTGGGTCAATGGCGATCGCACATCAACGACCTTCGTAGGAATGATTGAGCCCATCATAGTGACTGTAGCTCATATCAATGGCCTTCGTAGGAGTTGCTTAGCTCAACATAATGATCTAACTGTAGCTCACATCAATGGCCTTCGTAGGAGTGGCTTAGCTCAACATAATGATCTAACTGTAGCTCATATCAATGGCCTTCGTAGGAGTGGCTTAGCTCATCATAATGATATGACTGTAGCTCACATCAATGGCCTTCGTAGGAGTGGCTTGACTCATCATAATTATATGACTGTAGCTCACATCAATGACCTTCGTAGGAGTGGCTTAGCTCATCATAATGATATGACTGTAGCTCACATCAATGGCCTTCGTATGAGTAGCTTTGCTCATCATAATGATATGACTGTAGCACACATCAATGGCCTCGTAGGAGTAGCTTTGCTTATCTAAATGATTGTAGCTCACATCAATGTCCTTCGTAGGAGTAGCTTTGCTTATCATAATGACTGTAGCTCACAATCTAGGCTATTATGGAGTGAACCTCCTAAGGATTCCTTTTACGATGGGAGGTTAACGCACTGATTAATAAACCCTAAAGAGCGTTACAACAGTAATGAAAACAATGTAGGCTATTTATTTATTGAATTAGCATTCGTCGTTGTTGATAGGGTGACTTCGACAAGCGGTCTTCCATCGTTCATTATTTTAATAGACGAAAACTATGATGCTCAGAAGGCCTCTTTCGCTGTCTTTCACTGAAGCGTATTATTACGTTCCCAGAGATCTAACCTTTGTTTCACCTTTAAATTGAGAGCCTAATTGTAATGTTGATCGATGGACGTGTTATTCTCGCCGTGTGTTTAATGGTCAGTTACACGTTGTACGTCGCAATTGCAATCATGTATGAATTAAGTACATCGTAATGTTTTAGAATTAAATTCAAACATCGATAACAAGGAATATCATAATGTTTCTTTAAATTAAGACTTATGATATAGCTTTATTCTGAGATATTTCTTAGTGTATCTAATCTAGTTGTATTTTAACAAGACCATGTCTCGCTCCCCAGTACCATTGGCATGAATGCTTGTACATGGTGCTCAATATTAAGCCTTCTACGGTTGAAACGACTATGACGAGTCTCTTACGTGATGTTGACTGACATTAATCAGTGAAGAGAGTTGATGGGCCACTTATTGTTTGATGTGTGCAATGTACATGAATCACATTTGATGCGGAATCAAGTTATACAAAACTTGAAGAGCAATTCATTTACCCGACTGTTGTCTAGTCTGAACCGTAGGGCATTTACCGTGATGTTCCCACCAGCATAACAACCGATCTATTACACTTTATTTATATCTTATGGTCATGTTTGATGAGTTTTGAATTGTTTTGCACATTAGCGATTTTCAAGCCACATATTTTGGGTGCTACGTAACGAATTATGTGCTGAGATTGACTTCAGTTGCATGTAATAAAACATTTTATATTTTCGTACCTGGATTTAATTTTCTTTGTACACAGGATCCTTATCAAAGATTTGTTTTAACGTGTCGTTTGTTTGGCGTGGTTCCAGACGAACTATGCATTTCCACGTTGCCTCCAGATTGGATCGAAGGTCAGGCTTTGATCTCCCTCACAACTGACGGACCAGGAATGGGGATGGACTGATGGACCAGGAAGGGGGATCCACGATACAGCTATAACTTTTTCGACCGATGGAACGACAGATATGAAAAATTAGAGAACAGAGACTTCCATGCTAAAGATCTGAACAATTTGGATGCCTCGATCATTCGTTGCGTTCTTGCCCTAATTCTTGAAATCTCTTTTTGCAAGTTCGAAATATCATTGGAATGATAAGTCCCGGATATTTCCCCTCTACAACTGCAATGATTTTATTTTAGGGAAGCTATTGATATTTTTTTAGGGATGTCATTGTCTTTTCCACTCGGCATCCAACAAGTCACAACAGATTAACTATTTCGGCCTCTAAGAAACTGTAAGGGTTGCATACAAATTATTTATTTGTTTGTGTTTAATTTCAAATACACGCTCTTTAGGATCATAATGATAAGAGATCCGTCCTGATTGCATTGTACGCACAACGAACAATTCTCTGACCCTACTTCATTTTGATATTACAACGAGACTACATAGTGCCTGTTAGAGAGTTCATATTCTGAAACAGAATATAATCAATTAATATATACTCTATCATAGTAAACTTCCCTTGCTATCGTATTAATGTAATATATATTATGCGATCGAATATAAATGCGTGCGATATTTCATGCCTGGAAAATAATCAACATATTTTGTCACACAGTAGTGTTCACGAATGAACAAAAGACCGAAATCATTCGCTAATACGGGAGACTCCCTCTCCGTCAGCGTTGAAACGAAAACTCGTGCAGTGATTTAATAACAGAGATAAATAGAAGAGCAAATATCAGCAAAATCTTTCGATCCGTCGCCGAAAATGGCAAAATAAGGGGAATTGCGTAGCACCGCTCCAATGACAGAAGGAACTCAAACCAATAGTGAAGTGGTTCAAATATATTCTACTCTTTCCATTGACAAGTTGCTAGGAAACTTGTTTTCAGCAAGTGTACTTCTCACAAAAAATCTTCGTTTTCAACTGCAAATGAAGTTATTCGAGTTTCACAAGTCACAAGAGCTTATTAAAACTCATAAAAACAATGTTTGTCACTTTGTTCCTGGGTATCATATCCTAACATTGTTACACAAACTATAAGTTTCTCAAACCAGAAAAGGTTAATGCTTAGGCAACATTCTAATCGTCTAAATTCAAAGCTTGGAGCGTCACTAACCCTCATGAATATGAAGATTGTGCAGATGAAGCTGACCAACGCCTAACCAAAGAAGAAATCAGGGGAGCTGTCGCGATCTTCCACCGTATCAAGACTGTGCCATAAATTTGGGAACCCATTTCAAAGACGAAGTGTAGTACCAAGCAGTTAAAAAAATCACCATCTTTCCCCATTTATCCGTTAACAAACTGATGAATATAAATTTCCTGTGGGTCAACTTATGTTTCGAAATATACACTCTTTAACTGACATTTTTTATAGTGAAAATATACGTATCGATCTGATGTAATGCCCTTATTTAGAAGAAAAATGTGATGTGTCTGCAATCTACATCGACCAGTGAAATTTTGCTCTAGAATTGTGAAGATGTTTTTCTGTTCAAATAAATCAATTTGTGTTCAATAAAATGAGTGCATGACTCTTCTTACTCTTGTATTCCCCTAAATTCAATAAATGAAGTTATATTAAAAAATAAAGGAAGTTGTTGAATTAGCGAATGCGTTTTCATGGATTTGGAAAAGGCATGCGACAGGATTGACAGGGAAGCGCTATGGAGGGTGTTGCGTTTGTATGGAGTGGGCGGAAATCTGTTGAAAGCGGTGCAGAGTTTCTATGTTGACAGCAAAGCTTGTTTCAGAGTGGGAAGCGAGGTGAGTTCACAGTGAAAATGGGTTTGAGACAAGACTGCGTGATGTCTCCCTGGCTGTTCTACCTCTACATGGATGGGGTAGTCAGGGAGGTGAACGAGAGTGAGCTGGGTCGTGTCTTGAAGCTGTTGGAAAGGAATGGGCGGAGTTGGCAGTTGAGACAGTTGTTGTTTGCGGATGATACGACGCTGGTGACGGATTGAGAGGAGAAGCTATGAAGGCTAGTGTCTGAGTTTGGTAGAGTGTGTGAGAGAGGAAGCTTTGAGTGAACGTGGGCTTCCATGTGGAGAAGACTGAACTGGTGGAATATGAGGGGAAGGCGCGAGTGAAGGAGAGGTGTAATGTGCTGGATGCACTGAACAGTGTAATGAGCTGCAGGACGTTGGGATGGAAGCAAAGAGAGGGTTGGTTGAACGACGGTGTCGTTTTCCCAACTGTGCTACACGGAGCTGAGACTTGGGGGCTGAGAGCAGAGGAGAGAAGAAGATTGAATTTTTTCGAGAGGAAATATTTGAGGAGCATGGCGTGGAGTGTCTCTGAGAGACAGGTTCACTAACGACGTGGTTCGAATCAGAACAGGAATGGTGAAGAAGTTGGTGGACAGAGTGGATTCGCGTGCTCTGAGATGGTTCGGGCACATTGTGAGGATGGATGAAGGGAGATTGGTAAAAAAATGTGATGAATGCAGAGGCGAGTGGCCGTAAGCCTAGATGGTAGACCGAAGTTTGAGTGGATGGATGGTATGAAGCAGGTGTTTGGAAGGAGAGACTTGAATCTGGAGGTACCGAGAGAGCGTGCAATAAATAGGCGTGAATGGAGAATGGTTGTGAATGGTTTATTTTTTAAGCTGCCCTGATGGCGTCTCCACCGTGGGTGGAGTAGGCCCGGTCATCATGACGCGGCGAGGGCAAACCAGTCATGCTGTCGGGCCCTGCTGCTGACACGGACCTTGGACAGCACTCGTGACCCAAAGTGTGTGTTGTGGGGTTTTCCGCCGGACCCTTTAGCGTAAATGGGCTAAGTTGTGTGAGTGTGAGCGAGAGGGTGTGTGATGCGCCTTGCTGTCGGTCACACCACTTCCTGAGGAATTCGTCCTAGTGTTTGTATCCGTATTTTTTAAATAAAATCCCATGTTATTTATAAATTTCTCTTGTTATATGAAATAAATGTAAGCATATACTCAGGATAGGTTAGATTCATGTAAACTAAATGAAGACATAATTGAACAAATTAAAAATATATTGCAAAAATATCATTTTATAATTTGAAAAACGCCGTGTACATTACTCTTTCTACCGAATGAATACCCTAACCCTGTTTAACAGGAGATATAAGGTCGACACCGTGCTCTACAAATAACTAATATGTTAGTTGGGACTAATTGGATACCTGGAATCATACAACAGAACCCAAGCAAAGGGCTGATTCTCTGCTGCTTGTTTTGCTTCGTTTAACTGGATGAACATTGCTACCTGATGTAGCAGATAACGCGCACCTCCGACATGCTCTAAATAATTACATACACGAAGCAATTTTTCCTGTCACGCTACAAATGATAAACTATACAGAACAGCCTGCTTCTAGGAAGATATATGAAGAAAAAGAATCCGCGAAGATTTTTCAGCAGCAAACAATTTGCAAACTGTTTTCAGAACTTGATTGCACTTTTTTAGGCAACACAAAGGCGTGTTTCTGGGCATAGCTGCCTCAGTAGCACGTTTTAAGAACTAAAATTGATGTTTGTTCGATCTTCCATGATGCTCCAACTCACTTCGATGGAATCACTGGAAAAGAGAGGGCCGGAGCGGAGCAGTTTAGCGCCAATTAAGAATTCATCCAAGACGTCCTCCAGCCCAACGAGAACTGGAGTCCTGTCGCACCATACGACCAACAGCTGGTCCATGCGTTCTGCCGCAGCACGTAGCAGGGGACGTAGCCACTCGTGGCCATAATCTTTCTTGTAGTTAATCGTGAAATAATATGATATGAAAATACCAGGAATTGTAGCTTCCGTCTATAATTTTTTGAAGATTTGAATGAGATAATATTTAAAGAATTAAAAAAAAATCTTGTCTCACTCACACATTGTTAATTTCATTCAAAAGATCTTAACACTCCACGAACTATCTAGAATTGTTAGCCGTGATTTACGCACCTGGTCCTTGTCGGACTATATGCGGAACCCACATTATGGACATTGATTTTCAATGTAGTTAGCACATCTGCATGTTTGAGTCGCTCATTAACTCTGCATTGTATTATATACTTTTTGAGATGGGCTTGGGTTGATGTTGGATGTGGAGTGGATAATTTAAAATTAGCATTTTTGTACATGCAATTATCTGCAGACCTTACTTTAGACTTACTCTTTGTACGAAATATGCAAGTTTTCTACCACTCTACGCGAACTTATTTCCATCCCATGATTAATGCCTTTCACAGCACTCGTCTTCATTGCAGTGCTCAACTGACATTCTTAGTGGACCCGCCCACTGCTTTACTGATCGGCGACTTAAGCACCTGGTAACAAAGTTAACTCTGATCTAATTACCTTGGCAAAGTACTCAGGCTGTATAAATCATAGCCCAATGAGTACCTACCTATCAGATCCCTTGCAACGCAATCTAGTCTGATCAAACAGTCTTTGCCTGCCAAGGAAGGGCTCAATCAGCGCTTTTGGCTGAGCGTGTTTTGACAGAGTCAAACTTCTGTAAATGATGGATTCTCCTTTCAGAGCCCGCAGGAATAGTGTATACCGTAGCGAAATGCGGATGTGAAGGAATTAGATAATGATGAATAGAGTTACTTTTGGTGGGTGGGGTAGGGCGCGGTGCATGCAACCTGACTCAACCGGGCGTACATAGGGTTCGCTCAGAAACAGAGGGCGGGGGCGGAGGGTACCGGAACTGGTTTGGTGCCCCGAGTCACCTAACGGATAGCTTATACATGTTAACTGGTTATATATTTACATAGGGGTATTAGCATTTCAATGCTTGGGGGGGATATTGCAACTTCGTTGCTTTCATATTGCATGTTCAATGCAGTCTCCTCTGATTGTTTTTTGGGGTATTGATAAACATACATTTATAGGATTTTCTTATTGATAATGATTTATATGTATTATTTTATAATAAAAAGCCTCACTTTCCGGACACCTTCATGATGAATTTTCAACCTCGATATCATTTTGTACGTTGCTCGCTGTTGATCAATTTTACATCTGGCATAGATTCAATTATTTTATTGTTATTTTCATCCGATTATTTTAATCAGTACCCTGCGCTAAGAGTTACTTACTTCTGAAGTATTTCCTCCACTCGTTTTTCTATGCTGTGAGATATCCGATGAAGGAAAATATATACAATATTTACAGGATGACTGAATCATTACTAGAGAACAATCACTTAGGAGTATATTTGACTCAATCGATGCTTGATTGGTGGGTTCGTAGCGGTGGGGGGTTGGGATATTTATGTACGTTTTGTTCATATATATCACTATATATTCTTTTATAGGATTAGTGTGGTAGGCATGTCTTATAACTCAATTTGCAGCCTTAGTGTGCGAACGGCCCTGTTTGTACCAGCCTGAAGGTAGGATTGCGGGCAAGGTTCTGTGTTTCCCATCTATTTATTTCATATGTATATAATATCTATAGAAAATAGTAAGGATTATTTGTCAGGTTGTTTGTGGTTTAATGTATATTTATTTCTTAGGATGCTGTATCTTCGTTACGAGAATCTTTCTACCTCACATTGCATTATCCAGTTTTGAAACAGTTATATCAGTGTTCCATCGATGCGTTTTTTCCAATAGCGAAAATACCTGAACGATATGGATTTACTGTAAGTTGAAATATTATGTTATGTATACTTAGTAATGATCGATTGGTTCATGTTGAATTTGCGCTGTTTTTGGAATTTCGATCAGTTAACTCATACGGTTTTGGGCATTTTAGGGTATAATAGGCTTGCAGCTTCCACATTATTTCAGGCAAAATGGGGTCGGTTGTTGCATCATTGTGGTAGTTTTATATGTATACATGACACATCTGTTACGATTTACCAGAAATTACTTTGTTTAAGGAGATATTAATTTATCCCTGTTTTGGACAGAAGTTGTGGCTAATTTCATTAGATTTTTGTATGTACTATACCGTATTTACTATAGGTTTCAGTTACGTCGCCTGCATGTCTTGGTATCTTATCCACATTTCTTGTTTGTTTGGTTACATGCTAGTTCATTTTGCTTCATCACGGGTTTAATGTATGTTTTGGATATGCTAGAGAATTAATCTTCTTGCTTTGTTATAACTCGTGTGTTTTAGTAAAGGTCTTTCAGTTTTGTATTTTCTCTGTTGAATTTCCATCTTCAATGCAATCTGTTGGTTATTTGTACAATATCAGAATATATTATGTTTGTATCTACAATATAGAACATTATTTCAGGTCTAATTTAGTTACATATTGTTCATTTTTAGTGATTTATATATCTTCTTTCATCCTGATACAATATTTGACGTGGTTATTATAGATATAGAACAGACGATTTGGTACAAACTTGGTTTTGCTGTTAGGTTTACTGTATATTTATTGTACGACCATTCTTCAACATTTAGGAGGAGTTAGAGTGTCCCCTAGGCAAAAACCTAGTTATGTTTATGCTTGTTTGTGTAAATGGATCGATTTATTAGGATGGATACCATAATGTAGTACAACTTTTATGTGAATTATAGCAGAGTAGAGAATCTTATTCAGCTATTATATATATGTTGTTGATGTTATGTTTTTTTTCCACGAAAATCATAGGAATGTATGTTTGAGAGGTGTATGTCTGTACTGCATCTTTGTGGAATTTTCGTCATTGATCCCTAGCAAATGTGTAGTTTAACGTCTAGATGATAATTTACTGGATGGATGGGTCCTAGTGTAGAGGGGGTTAACACTCTTTGGTTGTCATTTTGGAGTTCATCTATGTTCAACGTGAATTATGTATGGCCTTATAGACATCGATCTCTAGTTTCATGGGTTTGTTAGTGAGGTTATGCGACAAGCTACTCATCGTTGTAGTGGTTTACTTAAGTCATCAGTAAATAGAAGCCTAGCTTTTATGGCCACACACTCACTGAGACTCAGTCCTGACAACTGGACATGTGTCTAGATTTTGGTTATGTTCAGGATGTGACTTAGTTCGATGTTGTTCAGAGACGTATCATGACTGGGTGTTACCACTAAATTTTTGTTATATATCAGTGGTAGATTTCTGTGAAGTGACCTAGTAAAGCATTGTAGAGTTCATTTTTATGACACAGTGGGCTTGGATTTTGTACTGCTAGAGGTATAGCATAAGTTAGGTCTAGGAATTTATTATAGATTTGAAAGGTGTCGTGGTATAAATAAGATTTTTCACATTAACTCAGTGTTAAATGTCAGATATTTTTTGATATGTTAGTATATGATCTTAGGCATGAACCAGATCACGTGGGATATTGGAGTAGGATTCATCATCTGGGTGCTGTAGGATACACCATACATAATAGTTAATCATTGTTGCTTAGGGTAGAGTAGAGATATCATATCATGATATCATAGGAATATAGCTGTATTAGGTATACATTCGCCTAATTTTTCATGGAATGTTGGGTATAAAATACGCTTAATTGGATGTAATGCTTCGAAAATTTGGTGTGTTTCCCCTCTCGACACTGCAATTGGGTCCGGTTCCATGTTGCCTTTGGGAACTAATATACCGGATTTGTGTTGAGTGTTAGTGTTGAAATTCTTCAATAATTTAATGTACATCTTAGGTATGTTATCCAATCGAAAGTCTTTACTTGATGCCTATTCCCGCAAGTCTTACTTATATAAATGTTTGTAGGACGTTTGCAGTTTAGACACTTAAAAGTTATTGAGTAATTCAAGCCTCGTTATGAGTCTGCGTTCTAATTCAGAATATTTGACTTTTTCGACCATTCACCAGATCCACTGGAACATTTTTCACTTTAGGTCTGTAATGATGGCTTTAAGCCTAACCCAACCAAACTTAAAATTACCGAGGATTGTATATTTTTCCCCGTTTCATACTTATGTTAGGTATTTTCTTCATTGATTTAACCTTCATCATTATCAAATCTATCCACTTGACTCTGTAGTTTTACCAATCTTTAGCAGATGGTGTGCCTACATAGATATATTTTTCACTTTGCCTATTAAAAGTCCAGTAATATCGACCAGATTCGAGTAATGTTAGGTCATCGCTCGTTTGTTGACTTTCGAGTTCAAAACGTTTATGTAAGCTTACCCCATACGTCAGTGAGTGTCACGTATGTTAAAGCGTTAGCAAGATTTATGTACGGTTTTACCGTTGGAATATGATTTTTTTTTGTAACGATGGATGTGATGCTCTTACATTTTCGTCAATTATATCAAATATTGTATAAATTCACTCCAACAATTTTTCATACAGATCTGCGTTGTAAGGTCCGCAATCCACAAGACCTAGGATATAAACCATGTCTAAGGTACATAATTAGCAATATA
>SDVV010029406.1:0-11819 GCA_016164225.1 Gammarus roeselii
CACATATATATATACACATATAAACATATATATATACACATATATATATATATATACATATCTTCCACTCGTAAGAGCCATATAGCTTTGCATAGCTTTTCTGGTTTAGTTTGAATGAATCCTGAAGAGAAAAAGTTACAGAGACGTTTTTACGAGTGAATCTTGATAACATCCGTTGAACGTAGTTTTTGATCGAGTTTGACATTTGTGTCTCTTAACCTTACTCGGGAATATCGAAACTGTCTAGTTCCTCGACTGTCCTCAAGTTTTAAGGAAAAAGAAACTTTTGTCTGCTAGGCGGCGCGTGGCGTCTTGCACTTATCTGTCTAAATGTCTTCCAGGTACCGGGGCGAGCTCGACCGTCTGCCGGCTGAACCCCCAACCCTCTTCCTTCCTATATAAGCGTGAGCTGGCCTGCTGCTTCATTAATTCGTCGCTCTGGCTTCGGACGCAGAGCACTCCCGCCTCACATGATCCTGACAGATCGTAGCACCTTCTCGAAAGGTAAGATTCAGTGCGCAGCTGCCAATCTGGGCAGTTGAGTAGTGACCCACTACCCTAGAGCCACAGATGGGGTCTGCAATTATTGCCTTGCCGCACTGAATTTGCTATCAGTGAGCTGCGTCCCACAACACGACATTTTGTCTAAACAGTTCTCAACAAAAATTGTAGAAGCAAAAATTTGCTGAGCAAAAATCTGTCAACTCGACAACAATTTGTCAATACAGTTCTCAACAAAAATCGTTGAAACAGAAATTTGACGCAGCAGAAAGATATCGAGACAGAAATCTGTCAACGGGACAATTTGGCAATACAGTTCTCAACAAAAATTGTCGTAACAGAAATTTATAGGGAAAAAAACTGTTGACACGACAATTTGCCTTTACAGTTCTCGACGAAAATTGTTTCAACAGAAAGTTGTCTAAATACTTTTTTTTTGCTGACATAATCATACCAATTTTGGTCGGATCAAAACCCTTTCTGCAAAAAAAGTGTTATACCCATACTCTCGTATAAGCCTTTCCCTTCAACCTATACTCCTCTCTCATTTCAGAACATGACGGAAACACCTCCCCGGCCCACCTGCTCCCGATGTTCCTGTCCTCTGCCCAAAAACGACCTCCATACCACCTGCCTGAGACACTCCAGCTGCGTCGCGAAACACGTTTATAGGCCAGCAGGGTGCGCCATCTGCCTATCGGCCATGAAAGCAGCCCCAGGCAGTGCGGCCTAAGAGGCTTTCCTGAACAGATATCGGTCCATGAGACGGAGATACTCTGGCAACGTCACATCGGACACAAGGTCCTTTTTGCCTTTTTGCACCCTGACTCCCGCAACCTTACACTTCCAGGCACGCAACGCAATCCACCTCGCTGCTCGTAGACTAGCAAACGGAAAGGAAAGGAGGACAGCACGGCAGCAGACGACCCAAGTCGTCTCTCCCCCCAATCGTCGAGGGGCTCGGGCAGGGATAGCTCATCTCACACAAACGGCCCCCCCTCACGGTCCCTTACTCCCGACACGTCTGCCTCACCCTCGGTTTCTGGGTCACAGATGCGCGAAAAAAGCATAAGATCGCTTTCCCGGTCCAGCACATTGCCAAAGAAGCACGTACTAAGGACTTCCGACTCCGCACGCAGGTGGCTCAAAATCTGCGCGGCTACATCCTCAGCGCATCACTGACGGGGATTCTTGAGGGCATCCGGACTCCCGTTCTCACCGATGGCACGCCAGTTACCCCTTAATCACTGCGTTCTCTGGCAGAGCTCAGCACAGGCTCCGCTCACAAACTATTGTCGGAGTCCCTCTTCGACGCTGCTCAGTGGAGATACCAGATTCGGCTTCAGACGCTGGACATGCTCGCTCCGGAATACGCCCTTCTAGCAGGGTCGGTACTTGAACCTCAACTATCACTATCCACCGACGGGGTGACCTTACCGGCTAGCCAAGCGCTGGACACTTTCCGTAGCAGGACAGAGGTCCTCTCCTTTTTGAGCCCCTCCACATCAGGTTTCGTTGCCCCTGACAGAGACCCCCGCAGCACCGGGAACCTGTCACACAGTATCCCCTCTATAGCCGAGGCGGAATCACACGAAGCTCCTTTCGTGACCGACCCGGACCGCCAAGGGCGCACCCTACGTTCCTGCAGGACGCTAGGCAAACCCCAAGAGGGGCGGGTGGGCTCCAGTGCGCCTCTGACATGCTCCAAAATCGCCCCCCCGCCTGCCCTGTGGGCCCGAGTACATTCCAAGGAGGGGAAGTCGCGGAGGGGGTCGGGGCACCTCGGCACATAAACGACCCTCCCCTTCCGCTCACAGGCCACAGCTAACCACAGACAGCGGGACCCTTCCGTAAACTCTGACGTTCTGCTAGCAACCCTCAGGAACTGCCTCGTGCACTGGACCATGGCCACGCCCTTGATCAGACGCATTATCGCCACAGGCCTCTCTTGGAAATGGACGTCACATTTCCCCCCCCCCCCTCGATTACAAGGTCTCCCATCGACAACGCGAGGATGTTCTAGAACCCCTCGAATTGGAATTTCTGCACAAAGGTACAGTTAAGGCCGTTCCTAGACAGCCGTCTTTTGTAGCTCGCATATTTACGGTCTCCAAGGCCTCGGGAGGAGATGACCTGGTGATAGACCTCTCCGACCTCAACAGATACATCCTGGTATCCACGTTCCGCATGTCCCACCCGCAGCGCATACGGACAGTGTTGAACCCCCGTTTCTGGTTCACCAAGCTGGATTTCAAGGACACCTTCCCACACATCCCGATTCATCCAAGGTTCCAAAAGTTCCTGGCCTTCAAACTACGAGGCCAACTGTTTTTCTTTTTGGCCCTCCCATTCGGTCTCAACCTGGGACAAAGAATCTTTACAACGATCGCGAAGCTGCTCCTGCGTTTACTCTGCCAGCAAGGGATAGATGCGGCCTTCTACATCGACGACTGGCTACTCTAGGCACCGACAGCTCTTCACTGCCGGCGCAACACCCAGACGGCCTGCGACCTTCTCCCTAAACTTGGCTGTTCTAGAACATACCCAGCAGATCGATTTCTTGGGGGTAAAATTCAACGGCGGGCCGGGTCGATTGCCCCAGCCTTACAATACACCGACCGCTGCAGAGACATGGCCACGGAGTTACTTTCCAGCGGAACCCTCTCGCTCCGACAGCATCAGAGTTTCCTCGGCATAATAAATTTCCTCACACATTACTTACGCCATGCTCGCCACTTCTTCAACGAGGTGGTGTTCGCAGCACGCTCTCTCCACCTTTCCCGCAAGCCCTGCCGTCTCAACAATCCCTACAGCCAGGCAGCTCAGCACTGGCGCGATGAGACCTTTCTTCATACCACCGTCCTGTTCTTAATGCCTCCCCCGGAGTACCTCCTGTGGACGGATGCATCGGACGAAGCGTGGGGTGCCATATGCGGCAGCGACCAGCAGTCTTACGGCCGCTGGTCTCCCAGGGTACGCAAACTCCATATTACGGAGAAGGAATCGCTGGTTATCACACACGCGCTGGGCGCCCGAGCTCATTGACACCACACCACAGTCCGCGTGATGTCCGACAACGTGAGGTAGTGGCCATTGTGAACCACTTCCCTTACACAGCAAGCGCTTCTTTGAGAACACCCAGTTCAAGATGCTGCCGATCCGTCCAACTTCTGTGCTCTTCTGGCATCCGCTAGCATGCGCTACATGATGGTATTTTCTATGCAAAGCCATAAGGCTTTTACGAGTGGAAGAGAATATAATTCTTGTTATCTCGATTCTCTCGACAAAAAACTATTTCTCTGTAATGAGAAAAAGCCATATGGGGCCTCCTCCTCTCCCTGCTATCTTAACTACGGACCAACGTCTCCTTACGGGAAGCAACTTCGCTAGACCTCATGAATAATGGGGCAGGCCAGCTCACGCTTATATAGGAAGGAAGGGGGTTGAGGGTTCAGCAGCCAGACCCCCAACCACGCCACGCGCCGGGTAGCGGACTAAAGTCTCTTTTTCCTAAAAACTCGAGGACAGTCAAGGAACTTAAAAGTTTCAAGATTCCCGGGTAAGGTGTAAAGACACATAGGTCTAAATTGGTCGAAACCTACGTTCAATTGATTTCATCAAGATTCTCTTGTAAAAACGTCACTGTAATGTTTTTCTCTTCAGGATTCATTCAAACTAAACCAGAAGCGCAATGCAAAACCATATGGCTCTTACTCATTAGAGATTGGGTGTGGTGTGGTTGAGTGGAGGAGGAGACCAAATTTGGAGAGGGTCTGTTTGTTGGCGTTTTATTAGTACATATTCTAGTACCTAACACTCTAGCTTGATTAATTCTGTGCGATATTAAATTAAATGTATACTTAGCCTCACCCGATTCTGACATGATTAGTCTCCCCCGGTCGAACAATAATTCCACAAGAGATTGCAGTCATACGCATTTCGAAATGAAACATCAGTCTAATTACTCTCCCTGCGGGACGACCTCGTGGGCAGTATCAGTGCGCTAGTGAATCCCGCCGCGCGGGTACAGATTAGGAGGGGAAGTTTATCTTGGTGGAGAGGAAAGAGAAGGTTCCTCATTGTTGGCCCAAGATCGGCCTCATGAAAAAAAAATGTCATGAACAAGGTTGGGGTGTTGAGTAGTCGAGTGAGCAAAAGTTATCACTCAACCTGGCCGAGTTAAGTCAAACACATACATTCAACTGTTTCCATTTGCCCGAGGTCAGTATAACAGTTGTAGTTTTTGTTTATTTGCCCCGGCAACCTCCTACGGGCCGCTGCAACCGCGGTATGACCGAGGGATCGAACCAGAGTAATCTACGTTCAACCAACTGCTATTTTTCTACCCTCAGAATTTGTCATGCATCGATATATCTTCACGCAATTTTTCCGTAGTAACATGATAGGACATGTATTCATTTTTGTATAGAAAGATGCAACAAAAGACATTCGACAATATTTTATTTTTTGGGATTTGCTGCAGATAGTTTCAAAAAATTTACTATACCTAAAAATGAAGAGATCTACACATGCTAGGATCAACAACTTCAGAAGAAAAATTGGTAGAATGAAAAATAACTCATTCGGAAAAAAAACACTTTGTAATTGACAAATGTTGGACGAGAATGGGAGCCGGGATGAAATGACCATTGTTGCCTTGACAGTCACGATACACCCTGCGGTTCATAACGCTGTACCGAGAAACGGGAGTAATATGAAAGAACTTTTACTGCCAGCAACTGCCCCTGCGACCTAGTAAGAGCGTTGACGTACCTCGATAGGGACGTTATCACCAGTCCGTTTGTAACGCCGGTGTGGCGGAAGCCGTTTGACACCTGTAAAGATGTGTTGAAAACAGCATGTTGCATAGCAAACAAATTGTATATAAAGTAAAGAACATACAATAAAGAAAATAAAGGAGAGTGTAAAAAAAATGTAGGCATTTCTAAAAGCACAACACATACTACAACGTTGAATTTAGTCCCATTGCTTGCTAGCGAAGGTTAGATTAGAAGGATAGGACTTTTTACTGCATTGGCATCAAGCCATTGTTTACTACCTCAACCACAGCTTAATATTTTTTAAATAGTGCGTTTTTTTCACTTGTAAAAGTCACTAATTTTTAATTGGCATATAAATCCTAATTCAATTTAAGCCCTCTACAAGAGGTTTTGAGTGAGGCATTCATTCCACATTAGCTTCTAATCTGTAGGGGGAGAGATTAAAAAACAATTTCTGAAGGGAAAACGCCCTTGCTACCCAAGAGCTTTCAAAATGAAGTATTTATCCTGACTGATTCACTACTCCAGCATCTGGTTTTGTGACAGCGATACAACACAGTAAGACGTTTACTTCAGGAACACAATAGCACTGCAATACAATGTCTTCCTGCTAGAGCTAGGAGACATTGTTTTGAAAAAAAAATCCCAGAGGGTTCTGCTTTGTAAAGCATTCCACTCTTTTTTGGCAAATCCTTAGAAGTTTTAAATAGTCATTCCTTGAAGCCTAATTACATTTGAACTGGAAAAGTTGTTATATTCAAAGTGCAATTTTGTTAAAAGGTTTCAGCCTAATTAAATACGAGCTGAAAAAATTGTTATATTCAGAGGCCAATTATGTTAAGACGTTGACAAATAAAAGAAATGGAGCTTTGCAAATGGCGTCATTCCTTCATTAGAGCCTGAAAACGTGGCAATCCATGATGCATCAATGAAAAAACTGAGGGACACAACATCTAACTTTGAAAATCAACGTTAGATGTAGCAGAGGAAAAAAAGCTTCAGTATAGAGCGTTTCACTCATATGCTTATAACACATATATTCAACGAGGTGAACGCGAGGGTATTGGGACGAACTTTAGAGTTGATAGGAGCGCATAGGCGGTGTTGGCAGTTGAGTCAGTTGCTGTTAGCGAACGATACGGCATTGGTGGCATACAAGGAGTGGAAGTTGAGTAGGCTGCTGTCGGAGTTTGATAGCGTTTGTGAAATGAGGAAGCTGTGAGTGAATGTGGGTTAAGGTAAAGTAATGAGATGTTTGAGAAGTGAGTTGCGAGCAAAATTGTCCTTCTAAATGGAGAGTTTGGAGGAAGTTAGTGTTATTAGAATCCGGGCTCTCGTGTGGAGAAAACTGGACTAGTGGAAACTGAGGCGAAATCGAGAGTGAAGGAAGACACAAGTGTTGGGTGCACTAAAGAGAGAAATGAATTGTAGGATGTTGAGATGGGAAGCAAAAAAATGATTGTTTAAGGGTGTAGTTCTCAGCTTTGCTCAACAGGTCTGAGACAGGGAGGGGGCAAGTGCAGTAGAGAGAAGATGGAAAGTTTTTTTGATAAAATGTTCCAGAGGCTTAGCCGGAGTGACGCTGTGGGGAGAGGTTCAATAATGACGCTCAAATTAGAACGGAGATGGTGAGGATGTTGGAGGGCAGTGTATATTCACGTGTTGCGAGGATATTCGAACACATAGTGCGGGTGGATGGTAGGAAATCGGTGACAAGTGTGATGAAAGCGGATGAGAGTGGGCGTGGGACTAGAGGAAGACCGAAGTTAGGGTGGATTGATGGCGTGAAGCAGACTTGAGGGACAAACGCCTCTTATGCGCTCTCCCGCCCTTGACTGTCAAATTTAAAAACGAGATAGACGTGGGTGTGAAAGTCCTGCAAACTATAACGCAGCAGGGGGAACCAGTGAAAGCTGTTGAGCCCCGCTGCACACACTGATCTCGGACCTCCTACTTGCCCCTGCACTAGAAAGCCTTGGCACTTTAATCTTATTTAATCACTTATACTTGAGCAAATTGTGTGTTTCGGGGTCCTTTAGAGCTAAAGAGCCAAGTTTTGGTATGAGTGTGAGTGCATGGTAGGAGTGTGATGTGTCTTGCTGTAGCTCCCCCCATTTAGATATATTTATATATTGAATGTTTGATGTTTCCTTGCTTCTATTACCGATATAGCTAACAGGATAACTTCTTCGTTACAAAAGAAGGGCATGATATCAATATGCCATCAATCAATCAATCTAGCAAGCAGCTGACCTGGAAGTCCCTGTCCATGAGCATGACGCCCCTAACACGGCCACTCGCGTCCAAGAAGAACAGGAAAGACTCCTTCAACACGAGCCAACGCTCTCTGTACTGGCCCGAACAGGCCTCACACACGCGGCAGCTGGTGGAAAAGAGGACAGTTAGTGACGCTGTAGACCTCGAACGCGGCAACTGGTGGTGGAGACAGTAGGTAACTGTGCAGGCCTCGCATACGCGGCAGCTGGCGAAGGGGGACAGTTAGTGGCAGAGCAGGCCTCACATTCTGAGCAACTGGTGGAATGAGGACTGTTAGTGGCAGTGCAGGCCTCATACACGGGGTAGCTTGTGAAACGTCATAAGTGGGTATAGCTGTGGTGAGTTCAAGGGAACTATACCTTTGAAGCTTGTGGTTCAAGTGATACTGTCAAATGACTGCAAGGGCCATATACACCTTCATGCGGGCAGGCACAGAGTAACACACACCTCGTACATACACGCACGTTTCAATCTACCGCTTGGTTCTCAGGGTCTAGACTGTCGCAACCAATGCCCGAGCAATTTAGACAGCGACGTTTACAAAGCGCCATCGGTCGGCACCTTACAAATTATACTGAAATAGTATAATAGCAGAGCAAAGAGAACTTCCTTGTTTACCGCAGGTTAAATTCAAGAAGGATGTATTATTAGCGACTGTTATGTACAGGATACTGCCCACTTTGTTACTTATTGACACAATAGTCTATACAGATGGTCATCCTACAAGGACACATACATGGTAATTATACATCTGGATGATACTCTAAATCCATGGATATGACGGTTAGTGACGGCGCAAACCTCCCACATGCGGCAGCTGATGGATGGGGAACAGTTAGTAACAGTGCCTGCCTCACACAGGAGACAGCTGGTGGACAGTGCACGCCTCACACACGCAGTGTGTGCAGGAACAATGACTTTATCAATTATAAAATCATTTAGTATTTTTAATTGTGGATATGTATGCACGCTTGTGCAAATGGAAATAATACTTCAATATAAATACGGATTTATAGGTAGCTATCGCAACGGATCTTTGTTTCTGTGCACTCATAATAATATAGCTACCAAAGTATGTCGTGGGGTAAAATAATCATTTCTTTTAAACATCTATGTAATTTGTATACCAATTAGGCAGATTAGTAGCTAAAAGACATTATTCTACTAAAAGAGATTAGCTTGTTTTGGAAGATGAAGTTAACAAGTGACGTTGTTGAGTGAAAAGGGGATTCAAGAAAACACATCAAGCTGCCACGATCAGTAAGTGATTCACGCTGCTGGCCGTGTAGTGTCACCAAGGACATTGTAACGTGTACAGTCCAAGGTCTTAGTCCATCAAATGGTTGAGTTATCCATTTGTGTTGTCCTAGCTCCTCTTGCAGTGGAGAAGCACAGCTGTAGCTCAAAAGCCGGGATATCTATTAACATGTTCATGTTGCGAATGTTACAACTTGTGCAGGCCCTTATATTAGATAAACACCCTTGAGAAAACTGACGCTGTCCCGCGGGCGCTCCCATGGACCGCGCACCAAGGTGATATTATGATTGAACCAACAGGTGCAATAGCAGGGCACGCCGCTTAGACGTGCTCGACGGTATAAGGCTCACCCCGGCATCGCAGGCTCAGATTGTACGGAGCGTTTTTCAACAAATGTTTGCATGACTAGGAGACCGTGGGTTGCCGACACCTTAGACTCAACAGGTGAACCCTGTCACCATGGGCCACTTTAACAACTACACGCCCACCTCTGGTGGGCAACTGTAGGATCGCGTTCGCTCTATGATCAGCCAGTGCAAAGCTGTGAAGTCAGTATGCATCTGTCTATGCATTGATGTGTTGTCTGTAAGTTAGGGAATGGTGATGTAAAATGAGCCAAAGTGTGCTGCCGGTGTTTCATGAATATTTCAATGCTTTCAACGTTTTTTCAGAAACAGTTGAAACAGTTTATTACAACCAGATTGTACAGTTTACATGTTATTTCATTTTACAGTTATTATATTTCACAGTACAAAATTGAAGGCCCTATTTAAGCTATTTAGAGCTTCTGGGGCAACCTAATCCTTACATAATAACCTATCCATACTGAAATACATACATATAAATAGATGAATCTTGAATTATTAAGCCTAGACAGCAGCTGGAAACAAACACACGGATAGTTAAATACCCGAAAAAATTAAAATGAGTCTTATTATTACTGAAAGAATGAAACTTCAAATATACTGCAAGGTTGTTGAGCTAGTTATTCATCTGCTTTTAACAAGGTAAAAAATTCAAATACAATTGAGGGAGGTTGAGTAAACAATAAAGCGATAATAAATCATTGTTGGACTAGTAAGATGATTAGTATAATTCTTCCAGTCTTGACTTAAAGATTGATAGGGAATCATTCTGACAGTAAACAGGAGTTAGCGAGTTCCAAATTTTAACACAATTGAAGTGGATACTGGATTAGGTTTTGGATCTATTATAATGGGGTATTACAAGGTTTTTCCCATTTCTTGTGTCATGATTGTTCACATCCAAAAATTTCCTAATTTAATTGAATAGTTCTTGATCATAGTTTCTGAGAAAAGTTTTGAATGTGTAGAGGGCAATTTGGAAGTTATATTGATCTTTCCGTTTCAGGATATTAATGGCTTCAAAATGGTGATTAGTATGGGAATTGGATGGAAGGCTATTTATAGCTCTAATAGCTTTCTATTGCAGTATAAATATTTTATTCATTTTATTTTTGTCTGTTCCAAGCCAGTATTTGATTCTGTAAATTAAAATTTCTGGAACAACATGAAATAAAGGATTTTAAGGACAGATTGGAGGAGGAATTTGTTTACTTTATAAATAATACCTATAGATTTTGACAATTTTGATGATATGCTGTTGATGTGATTTTTAAACGTCAGATTTAGTGGTGTCCATCTCATAAAATCTATTGTTTCCAATTTTTATGGTTGGTAATTTAAATTTACACTTATTTGAGAATAATATGCAGCTTGTTTTTTTGCTGTTAATTCCAATTCAGTTTGCAGTTAGCCACTTGTTAACATGCTCAAGTTCCTTGTTAATTGAGGCAGTTAATTTGCTTATGGTGTTTGAAGGGATGCAAGTCGATATGGTACTATCATCAGCAAACAGTGTATACTCAAAAAAATATGATGCATAAAAAGTAAAAATTAGGAATAGCAGGGGCCCTGAATAGAACCGTGAGGAACACCATGACTAATATTGAGCATAGTCGATTGGATTCCATTCACAGTTACATATTGCTAGCAGTTTAATCAATCACTAGCTATTCCTCATATTCCATAAGACCTTAGTTTAGATTATAAAATTAAATGATCAACACAGTCAAAGTGCTTACAAAAGTCTAAAAATAGACAGAATACAATGTTGTTTGAGTCCATGTTATTATATAGCTATGTACTGCAGATGATTTACTGTAGCATGAGTTGTATTTTTACTGGCCCTGAAGCCATACTGGTTTTCATGAAGGATACTGTTGACATTCAGGTAACAAAATAGTCAATTGTGAACTATTTTGGAAAATAAGGGAGGATCTGAGATGGGTCGATAATTTCCTGTATCAGTCTTATCACCACCTTCATAAATGGGTGTCACTCTGGCAATTTTCAATAAATTAAGAAATTTTCCTTGAATTCAGGACTTGTCGTTGACAATCATAGCTAGGATTGGGCATAATACATTTGCTAATTTCTTTATGATATTGATTGGACAGCTATTGATATTTCCAGATTTTTATTTTTTTGAAATAAGATAATTGAGGTAATGTCCTGAACAGTAACTGGGGAAAAATATAAAGAATTGATAAAATTGTTATTCAATAGATATTTGAGATGGTTATATTCATTGGTAATAATAGTATCAGCAATATTTTTCCCCAACCTTCACAAAATCTTCATTGAGTATATTAGCTTTTTCTTGGTCTTCTGAGTATTTGATATTGTCAATGATTATTTTTTTGAAGGCTGGTTACATTTGTTGTTATGTGGTCTAGGTATGTTATTGATCACTTTCCACATTATTTTGAGATATTTTTTGTAATCAGAAACATTATTTTTGTTGCAAGTTCGTTAAGAAGATTGCAAAAAGTAACTTTTTGCATTCTGCTTTGCATGAACAATGAAATATAATAATTTCATGTCTTCATTTCTGATTTAATAAGAGCAGTAATCCAGGGTCTTGTTATGTTTTTTGAAGAGACTGCTTTTGTTTTTAAAGGACAGCAAATATATATATAT
>SDVV010029407.1:0-11819 GCA_016164225.1 Gammarus roeselii
TAATGAGGAGAGCATGTGGTATTGCAAGAACATCGTGTGCAGTGCTCCTCTCATTAAGCAACTTTAATAAGGAGAGCATGTGATATTGCAAGAACATCGTGTGCAGTGCTCCTCTCATTAAGGAACACTAATGAGGAGAGCATGTGGTATTGCAAGAACATCGTGTGCACTGCCTTCATTAAGCAACACTAATGAGGAGAGCATGTGGTATTGCAAGAACATCGTGCGCACTGCTCTCATTAAGCAACACTAATGAGGAGAGCATGTGGTATTGCAAGAACATCGTGTGCACTGCTTCTCTCATTAAGGAACACTAATGAGGAGAGAATGTGGTATTGCAGTAACATCGTGTGCAGTGCTTCTCTCTTTGAGGAACACTAATGAGGAGAGCATGTGGTATTGCAGCAGCATCGTGGGCAGTGCTCCTCTCATTAAGCAATACTAATGAGGAGAACAAGCGGTATTCAGCGACATTTTGTGCACCCCATCTCTCAATATCCACTCATGAATGATGAAAACACCGTTGATGTGCTGACATTCTCTGATCATCAAAGAGAGCCACCAGTGTTGGATCGATAACCTTTGCTGTTCATTTCTCATTAAAATCCGCTAATGGGGATAACATCTGGTCGTGCAGTGACATTATCTGTACCGTGTTCCACCTATTAACACTTTCTAAATGAGGAGAGCATCCAGTCTTGCGGTGACATCCTGTTCTGTGCCCCTCTCATTAACGTTTCAATAAGGATGAAAACATCAAGTCTAGCAGCGATATTTGGTCCCGTGCATTTCTCATTATGTCATGATAATGAGAAGAACATCCGGCTCAGTAGTGAGATCCTCAGCTGTTCTCGCAGTAACGTCTCATATAAATGAGAAAAACATCCAGGCTTGCAGGGACGTACCCTGTACTCTGTTCTCTCTCATTACGCTCCCCTAATTTAGAGAACACTCAGAGCTACTACGCTCTCATTAGTCGTCACTCGTGGAGCACTCAGTTTCGTCAAGTACTTCTCATTATTCATAGTTCTAGACACACTTCGCAATGCGTGGCTCGATAGCAGACTGATTGCTTGGGCAGATTCCAAGTAGATGTTGTTCTCGATATTCTCTGGTGACATATTTTACTATGTGGGAATCCCTAACTTCCTTATTTCGGCTGACAAGGTAGACAACAAAATATGCATTTTCATCATGTATTATCATTATCTGATGACTATTATTTCACAAAAGGTATGTGCTAAATATGTAACCTGTGTATATGACATATTTTGAAGTGAATTCCCCTCAAATAACAGTCTAGATAAATTTTGGGATTATCAGTAACATTTGCGGTATATTTATTCGACGACGTATCAATATATTCTTAATAGTCTGATAATTCAAATATTATATAACAAGTCAGATGAAGATATCGACGTTACATCGCTTTGCAAAAAAAAATCAGAACATTGATCAATAAAACACTCTGTTCTCAATAAAATTGATTGATGATATCAACGAAGAGCTAAGACCTGTAACAATTATCAACGAAGAGCTGAGGACTGTAACAATGATAAACGAAGAGCTGAGTCCTGTAACAATGATCAACGAAGAGCTGAGTTCTGTGACAATAAACAACGAAGAGCTGAGGACTGTAACAATGATCAACAAAGAGCAGAGCCCTGTAAAAATGATCAACGAAGAGCTGAGACCTGTGACAATAATCAACGAAGAGCTGAGGACTGCAACAATGATCAACAAAGAGCAGAGCCCTGTAAAAATGATCAACGAAGAGCTGAGACCTGTGACATTGATCAACGAAGAGCTGAGACCTGTAACAATGATCGACAGATCCACGGTCAAAATCTTTGAAACGCAGAACAATTTCACTTATTCTGACTCGAACAACATAGCAGGAAGGCTTCTATTTAGTGTTTAGGTGTTTCAATTGCATTTTTTTCCACGAAATGATATGCTAAGACAAAAAAAATCTAGTACATTGCACTTTTTATCATTCGTAACTTCATCAAGAAGGAAATTTCAAGAGTTTTCAGGAACAGTATTTCATTGGGGAACAATCAATTATAGGCTATTAATGAAGTAGATAATGAGATCTGGGAATGTAACGTGATTAGTTAATTGGAGGTTTACTTCCGCCAATCAAACAACCTTTTATGTTTCAAGGCACAATTAACGCTTGGATTAACACTATGTAAGCTTGGGCAGCAGTTATCATGAAGCTTCCTTCACTCTGTCGCGCCCGTGTACCGTTCAGCCAAACAAGCATCCAACACATCATCGGGCTCCAGATGGATTTTTCCAATCCTCTATTTCAAAGCAGATTATGAAAGCGCTTTCTCCAATACAAAAAGGTTCAAAAATATCTACTGATCTCCATATGAGTCGAATGACATGTATTAACGGACACTGTGTAAGCTAAATGACATATATAAGCCAATACTCACATGCGAGCTAAATGGCCTATAAAACCAGCTACTCTATGTGAGTTAAATGACTTATATTAACTGATACACAACGTTCGATAAATAACGCATTGTTAGGGTCGCTGAATGTGCGTGGTTGTAGTACGAATGAAGCAATGACAAGACAGATTGGTGAGATGTTTGTGAGGAAGATGTTTGATGTATTGGCGCTGAGTGAGACCAACTAGGCAGGTAAGGGCGAATGTGATTTTGGTGTGGTAAGTGGAAGAAAGTCAGCGTGGAGGGGGATTGGGCCGTCAGGCTGGTCACAGACCTGGTAGGAAGAGGAGTGAAGAGAAGAGGAGTGAGGTGAAGAGGAGTGAGGAGAAGATGGGTGAGGAGAAAAAAAATAGTAATTTAGAATTGATCTAAGTGAGTGTGTTGAAAGGTTTGAAGGTCATTGTAATGTGATGGAGCACTGATAGATTTTGTGCTGAATTCGAGGCGAGTGGTAGGGAGGCTGTTAGATGTGCGGGTGTTGGGAGGGAAGGGTGGAGAAATGCCTGACCATCTGCTAATGGAAGAAAAAATCAGAGTGGAGTGGAGATGGAAGCGGAACAAAAGAGTGGGAGGAGGAAGAGCGGTAGTAAAGGTAAGTGACCTGAAAGTGGCCAGCAGAACGGAGGAGTTCCAGCAGGCGTTGAGGGAGGAATGTGACGTTGTGAGATGACAAACATTTTGAGACGAGTAATGTTTGAGGAGCATGGCTGGAGTGACAATTGGATATCGGTTCGATAACGACGTGTTCGCATTAGAACGGCAGGCATACTAATGAAATTTTAAAACAGAGCACAGAGTTGATTCACGTGTCTTGAGATTGTCCGGGCACATGGTGATGATGGATGGAGGGAGATTGGTGACTAGGATGATGAAAACGGAGGTGAGTGGACGTAGTCTTAGAAGTAGAATAAAGTTTGGGCGAATGGATGGCGTGAAATGGGCGTAGAAAGGAGAGTCACAAGTGAGGAGTTAGGGTGAGAGCGTGCAAAGGATGGTTGTGAAGAGACCAGATTTGATGTTCCCCTAATGTGCTTTCCCACCCTTATGAACTCTTTAAGAAACGGGATGGTCGTGGGTGAGGGACCATCCCGTCGTTACACTGGCGCAGAAGGGCCCTGCTGCTGACACTGGTCTCGGGTCTCACTACTGACCCGTACTGTGTGTTGTAGGGTCGTAAACGCTGTCGGCCCTGCTGCTGACACTGGTCTCGGGTCTCACTACTGACCCGAAGTGTGTGTTGTCGGGTCGTAAACGCTGTCGGCCCTGCTGCTGACACTGTTCTCGGGTCTCACTACTGACCCGAAGTGTGTGTTGTAGGGTCGTAAACGCTGTCGGCCCTGCTGCTGGCACTGTTCTCGGGTCTCACTACTGACCCGAAGTGTGTGTTGTAGGGTCGTAAACGCTGTCGGCCCTGCTGCTGACACAGTTCTCGGGTCTCACTACTGACCCGAAGTGTGTGTTGTAGGGTCGTAAACGCTGTCGGCCCTGCTGCTGACACTGTTCTCGGGTCTCTCTACTGACCCGAAGTGTGTGTTGTAGGGTCCTTTAGCAACAATTGGCTATGTTTGTTTACCTGTGATTGACTGCGAGGGGTGATCTAAGCCGAATCCAAGGGATTCGACTTAGTGTCTGCACCTGAATCTGATTATGAACCCTTGCATATCAGGAGGCCAGGATAGTCAGAGTGGGTCGTATACTGGGCAGTCACTGCTCGTCTTGTTTCATACCGCAGTCCGCGCGGCTTAACAGAAAACAACTTCCCAGACTGATACTATTCTAGCAGAAGTTACTCCTGAGTTTTTATATCAGGATGGTGCTCTAAAAATAGCACTTCAATAAATGATTCAACATTTCCTAGACCGAAGCTGCTAGAAACAATGTTAAAGGTTTCTATTGTTGACATGCTCAGTCTGCATGAATACATGTGACATTGGAAGGATTAATTTTGAATGGAAGTGTATCTGAATAATACTAAATTGAAACTGTTCTGGTAACTAAAACAAATTGAAGTTGGTTTTAATAGACGTTGTTACTTTAAAGGAATATCTATGGTAACGTTAATCAAAGTGATACGACACAGCTGCAGGGGCCGCGATACAACTTCTCAGAGACCTATATAAGGACAACAGGTTGTTTCGATTTTTTCTCCGTGAAACGTAAAGCGAACTATCGACAGGAAATGTGGTAACGAATAGCTTAGGAATGCATGGAAATACAAATTTGAAAAATTTCGTGGACTAGTTACACTATCATTACATTATGACTATTGAATCAGCCACAAAATAAATTCAAACAGTCAGTTCTATCATTATTGCTTTGATGAGGGCATAATGAGATTTTTTAATGGCCAAGTTATCAATTGCAACACAGTTCACATTTTTTATTGGAATACATGGCTTACAATTTGTAAAACCATATGTTCTTAGTTAGAATAGTAGAAAATAATATACTGACGCAATAATTTTAACTAGTTTTATATCAACCGTTAAGTTGAATATATGTATAGCTAATATGAAAACCTTGTCTTCACTTCCAATGAAAGTGGCAAATTGGGGGCAACTAGCAGTTTCCTCGATCTGCCGAGTGTGTTTCGATCCCTACTGTCGTATTGCAGTTACTAAACTCGCCTGATGCTATTGTTTCATATTGAGGGGGGCAACAGTTGTAGTCTCCAAAGCAGCGATTGAATAGCACTGCGCGGCTTGACACAAGGTTGTGTCCCATGACGGCAGATGGCCAGAGTATGAGTTGAGGCAGATTATAGGAAAGAAAACACTATGTCAGTCTTGGTACCTAGAATATCTGAACGAATTTGCTTTTATACGTGTTTCAGACATCTGGCGTAGCAGCCCCTCACGATATTCGACAGCTTATTGGTGTCGGTGACAAACCTTATTCGATTGAATTTTGTTTCAAATATATTGTTTCGCGTCCTCAGCCTGAAAGAAACTAAATATTCACATCTCCAATCGATCCCTTAACAGACATCAAGCTCGTTAGGTTTGACTTGATCTTTCCACGCAATGACGCATCGTCCAGGGCATTCAGTTAAAGAAAATATTTGAATGTAAGATATCAAGCAACAACTGATTCCACTTCCAACATCTTGTCATGAAACGAAAGAGCTCTTTGAGAACATCACCTTGATTGCCGCTTAGCGCTCGATAGGCGAAGATGCTTGACAGGTGCCAAAAGCCGCTTGGAAGCTGCTGAAAGCTGCCAAGAGATTCGAGTGGGACTATTGTAAAGAGAAATAAGTGGGGGATTTTATCAGCAAGATTGCTGTCAGGTAGCGGCCATTCCCTGTTGGCATGTGTACAGACGCAACTGACAAGAGGAGGAGGACGAGGGCAAAAAGAGACTGGTGATGCTGGTCGTGCGAAATAAATTATTCACATTCAAATGGTACGTTGCATCTATTCATAACATACACCATTGATCAGAAATGCCTATAATGGTATGCTACGATCATCAGATCAACACAACGCGTAAGGAAGATTCTGTCTATAAGGATGCTTCATCGGCATATACTCAGGAGGCTATCAACAAGCATAACGACCGAAGAGCGTATTGAGAGGCTTGATTGTTCTGAACTATGAAGCTGCAAGCTTATCGTCAGGGAGTATGGGCACAATCATGCATCCTTACCCCATAACTAACAGCTCTAACTAAGAGCGCTAACTAACAGCTCTAACTAACAGCTCAAACTAACAGCTCTAACAAACAGCTCTAACTAACAGCTCTAAGTAACAGCTCTAACTAACAGCTCTAACTAACAGCTCTAACTAACAGCTCTAAGTAACAGCTCTAACTAACAGCTCTAACTAACAGCTCTAACAAACAGCTCTAACTAACATCTCTAACTAACTGATCTAACTATCAGCTCTAACTATCAGCTATAACTAACAGCACTAACTAACAGCTCTAACTAACAGCTCTAACTAACAGCTCTAACTAACAGCTCTAACTAACAGCTCTAACTAACAGCTCCAACTAACAACTCTAAGTAACAGCTCTAACTAAGAGCTCTAACTTACAGCTCTAACTAACAGCTCTAACTAACAGCGCTAACTAACAGCTCTAACTAACAGCTCTAATTAACAGCTCTAACTAACAGCTCTAATTAACAGCGCTAACTAACAGCTCTTACTAACAGCTCTAACTAACAGCGCTAACTAACAGCTCTAACTAACAGCTCTAACTAACGCTCAAACTAACAGCTATAACTAACAGCTCAACTAACAGCTCCCATTAACAGCTCAAACTAACAGCTCAAACTAACAGATCGAACCAACAGCTCTAACTAACAGCTCTAACTAACAGCTCTAACTAACAGCTCTAACTAACAGCTCTAACTAACAACTCTAACTAACAGCTCGAACTAACAGCTCGAACTAACAGCTCTAACTAACAGCTCTAACAAACAGCTCTAACTAACAACTCTAACCAACAGCGCTAACTAACAGCTCTAACTAACAGCTCTAATTAACAGCTCTAACTAACAGCCCTAATTAACACCGCTAACTAACAGCTCTAACTAACAGCTCTAACTAACAGCGCTAACTAACAGCTCTAACTAACGCTCAAACTAACAGCTATAACTAACAGCTCAACTAACAGCTCCTAGTAACAGCTCAAACTAACATCTATAACTAACAGCTCTAGCTAACAGCTCTAATCAACAGCCCTAACTAACAGCGCTAACTAACAGCTCTAACTAACGCTCAAACTAACAGCTATAACTAACAGCTCAAACTAACAGATCGAACTAACAGCTCTAACTAACAGCTCTAACTAACAGCTCTAACTAACAACTCTAACTAACAGCTCTAACTAACAGCTCTAACTAACAGCTCTAACAAACAGCTCTAACTAACAACTCTAACTAACAGCTCTAACTAACAGCTCTAACTAACAGCTCTAACTAACAGCTCTAACTAACCGCTTTAAATAACAGCTCTAAGTAACAGCTCTAACTAACAGCTCATACTAACAGCTCTTACTAACAGCTCAGATGACAATGAGCAGCTATAGGCCGACGGAAATAGTTGTTCCTAATTACGTTCAGGATGCCCATTAAAAAACAATTGATGTGACTCATGATTGAAGGAATGATAAATGAAAAAGAACAGTGAACAAATTTTCGTCTTAGTCTATTCACGTTCCGAGAATCATAGCTATCAGTGAATCACTTACAAATGATATTTGTTATTGCTCGTAAATAAATATGCTTATCATATAGACATTCGCTGCCTTGTTTAGCTAGAAAATAGAAGGTGGCTGACGGCATGAAAATTCTTTCAAGCGTTCCTATAGTATCAGACTTACATAATTTTGAGCCTTTTAGCGTATAAGCGTCCGGCAATGAACCGGTCACTCATTCCCGGTAAAGAGTGAGCTTAGAGGCTGATGCCCGCAACAGGGCCATACAGTTAAAATGAGTTTATCCCCGCAACACCGTACTTGGTAGGTCATCATCTCGTCCAAAAATGAGTCAACTCGTGACGGGGAAGTTCCTCAGAGACGAGTCAGCTCGTCCTTCATAATCGTTCTCCATAGTCGTTTTCCAGCAACGACTCTCACAACATTTCATCTCGAGAACATTTAATCTTCTCCTCTCTTCTGCTTTCGCTCCCCACGTCTCAGGCCAGTTGAGAAGAGAAGGGACAATTATCACCCCCCCCCCACCAATGCAACACTTGCTTTACTTCCATACCCAATGTTCCACAGATCATTGCACTCTTCAGTGAACCCAACACATTACAATCTTTGTTCACACGCGATTTTTCCTCAATTTCCGCTAGTCCAGTCTTCTTCCTACGAGAAATGAGGAAATTAAATGATAACACATCATTTATCTCCGCTAATTTCTTCAGGCACACTTGACTAACAGCAAAATTCAGATTCACACGCTTCTCCCGAATTCACTGGAGAATAATCCATTCGTACCATCTCTTATTCTCCCAATCAATAGCGTGCGACGTGAGGCTCCCACCACATTGAACAGCATCAAACCTCTCGAATTACTTCATTCATACTCTACCCGTTAATCATCAGCTATTCAGTGGATCAATACACACGCTGCGTCAATCAGTCGAATCAGAATCTGCCATATTGCATAGATTCGACAACATCACAACGATTGCATCACCGCCTCACAATTCTTCTTGGATGACTCAACACAGCCGTCTAAAGCCATCTTTGCTTCTCTTGCAACGATTTGCATCCTGTGGAGAACATGGTGCCTTACCGCAGTCGTCGTAGCCAATAAATTCGTTGATTTGTTCAGTTGCTTGTGTCCGGCAATTCAGATCTTTAGTTTTGATGGAAGTTGATGCTATGCTGTGTACTAAGTAAACCTTACAATGTTGAGTTCTAGGTCAACCTTACAATGCTGAGTTTTTGGTCAACCTTACAATGATGAGTTATAGGTCAACCTTACAATGTTGAGTTCCAGGTCAACCTTACAATGTTGAGTTCTAGGTCAACCTTACAATGATGAGTACTAAGACTCCCTTACAATGCTGAGTACTAAGACTACCTTGCAATGCTTAGTCTTAGGTAAACCTTACAATGCTGAGTACTTGGTCAGCCTCATAAAGCTGAGTTCTAGGTTTATCTTACAATGCTGAGTAATAAGTCAACCTGACGATGCTGAGTAATAAGTCAACCTTACAATGCTGAATTCTAGTTCCACCTCACAATGCTGAGTTCTAGGTCAACCTTACAATGCTGAGTACTTGGTCAACCTCATAGAGCTGAGCCCCAGGTCAACCATATAATGCCGTGTACTAGGCCACCCAAGTAAGTCAACCTATTAATACTGAGTACTCAGTCATTCTTACAATGCTGAGGGCTAGACAAACTTAACAATTATGAGCACGAGGTCAACCTTTCAAAACTGAGTACTAAGTCAACCTTTCAAAACTGAGTACTAAGTCAACCTTTCAAAACTGAGTACTAAGTCAATCTTACAATACTGAGCACTAATTCAATCTAACTATTGAACGCAAAAATATACTGAAACAATAGGTAATTATTAATGTTTCCACTCCGTGATCCCGAGTCTCTATCAATTAAAGCTACTTAAAATATTTGTCTAGTCGCGGAACTGGTACGCTGCAACTCTGCAGTCACCCGGAACCGCCAGTTGCGTGTTGTGCGGGCAGCATCATTGATCGGGAGAGCTGACCGTCGGAGAGACAACCTAATCCAGACGCTTTGAAGGTCAAGGCAAAAGAAGAACACAACCCCAAAACAAAAACACATATATTCGAGAGACACAGAAACAGTGCATGACAAAGGATTTTTTTAATTTGCTTTGGTCTTAAAACATAACATTACAGCACTGGGGTTTATCGGGTGAATGTTGTAAATTAATTGGAGTGCGTATCCATTAAAGCCAGTTACCCATTAGTAAACGAACAATACAGCTCCTAGACGTCAAAACTGCAAACGTCATCGTTCAGTCCGTCTTTGCCTGCCCAGCGGCCAGGCCAATAGCAGGGACGGTAGGCGTTGGTATGCTGCACGGCTATTGAACACGTTTCTTTGTTTGGCTGGAGAATAGGATTACTCGCCTATGAAGCAGGGCGTGGCTTTTGCCGGATAGCATCGGATCTTTTTAGTTTCGAGGAATGATATCACATCAACTTGCAGTGAGGTTCCTCTGCCGTGCAAGCGATCCAGCTGTGACCCATCGACCATTGATGGAGGTAAAAATGCCATTTCTGCTAATAACTTGTAACTTATCAACTAATTGACTTCTAATGAGAAATTCCTTTAGACATTTCCAAATAATAAAAAAAAGAATACAAATATGAGCAATAAATCCATCAGTGCATTGTCGTTTAAAAATTAATACGCACCAACAGTGTTTTGCCAATGAAAATGCCAAGAAAACTTTCTAATCAGCAATACTGTGATGCCGCCCTACTCAGCGTTATTTATTATAAGCCGATACGCAATACTTTACCAGCTGCCTCATTAAGGCCAAGTGTGCCGCACAAAGCCGCCTTTAACCATTCTGACGTCTGCATTGCTACGGCACTTCTGCAATGCTTCCAGGCCATTGCGGCCCCAATGTCTCGTAATGATACTGACATTTTTCACCCATCTTGGCCACCCCTTTCAGTGACAGCCTTCTGGGGGTTATGGAATTGTAGTTGAAAATAAGGGTAACTGTTACGACACGGCCATTATCATTTTTGCTACCATCGGTGTCTTTTATACAGTGCCTCAGTAACCCAGCTACTAAACATTGGTCCATTAGGTGGTGCGTCAATCGTCGTGCTCCTACTAGTTGGTGCATTTAAGGGTTCTACAATCACTGTGGAACCATTTTTTCCAATACGTGATGTTTCAATTATTTCGCACTTCCAATGTGCCCCTACGAGGTGCCTCAGTTATCCAGCTCCTACTAAAGAGCCTCTTATGTGGTACGTCAATCCTCTTCCTCCTTCACTGAGAAACCCTTACGTGGTACTCCAATCGTCTTCTTCTTCCAATAAGGCCCTTAAGTGGTTCGTCAATTGTCCCGCCCCTACTAAAGAACACGTTGCGTGTGGCGTTAATAAGCCCCGTACGCGGTGCGTCAATTATTCTCCTCCTCAAAAGAGCATCATTTGTGGTGCTTCAATCATCACCTCCTCACATGAACCCATTTTGTTGAGCGTCTATCATTCTCATCCTCCAGTAGAGCACGTTATGTAATGTTTCAGTCATCGTCTTCAATGGGCTCATTGTGTGGTGCGTCAATTGCCCTCTTAATACATTGAGCCCCAGTCATCATTCTCCTTCAATGAATACATTAGGTGGTGCTTGAATCATTATTTATTGCAAGGAGCCCTTATGCGGTGCTGCCATCATCCTCCTAGAATGAGCCACTTCTGAGGAGAGCCTATTATGCTCCTCTTCCAATGAGTCTACTATGTGATGGATGCATCAATCGTTCTCCTACTTCAATGGGCCGTTTATTTTGTGTGCCAATTATCTTACTCCTCTTTTAAGCCCATTCTATTGTGCTTCAATTATTTTCGTCTATCAACGAGCCCCAAATGCGGTGATTAAATCCTCCTCCTCCTCCAATGAGCTCCTTATGTAGTGATTGAATCCTCCTTCTCCTCCAATGAGCTCTTAATGCAGTGAGTGAATCCTCCTCCTCCTCCAATGAGCTCTTAATGCAGTGATTGAATCCTCCTCCTCCTCCAATGAGCTCCTAATGCAGTGATTGAATCCTCCTCCTCCTCCAATGAGCTCTTAATGCAGTGATTGAATCCTCCTCCTCCTCCAATGAGCTCTTAATGCAGTGATTGAATCCTCCTCCTCCTCCAATGAGCTCCTAATGCAGTGATT
>SDVV010029408.1:0-11819 GCA_016164225.1 Gammarus roeselii
CCAGGCTGGATGCAAGATCTGTTTTACTGCGATGTAATCTTTTAGGCTACCAGCGGCGTGGGGTGCTCGTTTTCGTCAATGTAATTTGTCCTGTTGCGCTCAATCGTGTAAGCATTTAATCAACAAACCTTTGTCAAGTGACCATATTTCCAACATTTATAACACTTTCTTTCTGTCGCTAACCAAGGCTGAAACACTGGAGGGAGAGGCCCAAACTCCTCTAATTAGAGCGAGGTACTTACATACAATTGTATCGCAAATCATTCCTTTGCAAGGCTCTGGAAAACACCACCGTCGCTCAGTATTCTCCTATTGAATGATTCCGACGATCCGATAGTTGCTTTCTGTAATTATTACATCGCCCTAAAAAGCTTAATTAGCTCGGTGTATGTTGTCGTTTCGATGTTATTTCTTTGTGTTGAATATATGTTGTTTTTACACTACGAGATAAGCATGATCCCAATAATGTAACTTTTGTATCTTCTTTTCACTCTTTTCAAGACTATGATGTTATGAAACGCGAATCGAGACGTCTTCGATAGATTCCCTAAATGAGGTGTGATATCACGTTGTGTTTGGTTGTTGACTTCCACCATTTGTATTCCAACATTGCACTCTCTAAAAAAACGCAGATTGTTTGATTTTTGCAATTTTTCCCTCGTCGTCAATATTTTATTTGGGATAAGTGCTGAAAACATAAACCACGGGACACGTATAATACACCTCTACTTTGAGGAATTACACGGGACAGGTGGAGGCCGAGGGAGCGTATGGCCAGGACTGCCTCGAATGCTTCAATCACTAAATTTTAAATCATCTCATTGTACATAGTTACGCACACGTTAAGAATAACACAAATGTAAGTAAAGCTCAGTCGGTGGGACCATCTATCTCTGTCTTAACCTATTTGTTAGGCAAAGCATTGCGCCCGAACCGATGGACCTTGCAGTGGCTTTCTTGTTACTTCATGTACCTAATTCATGTCGCATTGTAATGCTCCTGCTATTTTAGCGGTCTATAGAGTGTGTTGTATAAATCTATTTTGTTAAACATATGGGCAGGACAATTAATTACCTCCCACACGTCGCCCCTGTACTCAAATTATTCCAAGCCCGTTTGCATTGAGACACCTCCCAGACGTCACCTCTGTAACAGAGTACACTTGAGTATTTTTAAGTTAGCATACATTGAGACACATCCCATACGAGACTTACAAAATAGCTCACATCGAACCCCATAATGCTCCTGGTGAGAGTTTCCTCATCCCGAAGGTTACGTATTTTAATTTTAATAACATTATATCCAACAATTCCCATTCTTAAGACCTAATTTAAATTGCAGCAGCTGCCAAATAACATTCATAAAAAACAAAACTTACACTTTGGCATTTCTGAGTCAGCTTGCGATGAGACATCTCCCAGCAGCCTACACTAAAGTAAGCTTGCAAGAAGACATTTCGTAGGACGGCCTAACTCGTGGAAGGAACCTCGTAGATTCCAAAAATTGTACAGAAACTTTCAGAATTAAAACGAAGATTAAACATTTAATATCCTAATTGACTATGCTTAAGGGTACTGTGAATGAGGTCTAGGTAACTATTTTTAAAAATAAATGCGCTCACATACACGTATGGTGATTTTCTCTTTGGCACGGTCGTCTTTCCTAGTACCTCCATATTCAATATCATATTTTTAAAAAGTAAGGAACGGCCCCTGCAAGCACTTTGGCGGCAAATAAAATATATTCTTCTAAAAACATTCTACAGTGAAATGATTGCTTTAATAGGATCTGGACATTCTGTTCCAATCAATCTTGAAAACAACTAGTTTGAGTGGAAAAATTGATGCGTATGATCCATAAATATTTCAGATTCCTATGAGCGTATATCTAAATGGAAATGAACACTTCGTTGGTGTTAAAAAATTGTCCTATTCTGATGATCCAGATGAAACTGGCTCAACATATTTGCTGCTCTCTGTCTAGGTGCCGCAAAGAAAACCTACTTCAGTTCATGGTACGACTACCGCTGTTAACGAATTTAGCATACGATTCGCTTATAAATAGACCTAATCTCAGCAAATCAAAGTTGTAAATGAATAAAAAACTGTTCTGTTAATTGGGCTACCTCAGACAATTGTATGAGAGAAATAATTTCAGCTTTCGCTGTAGGGGCCAAATCATTCCAATTGCATTACATTTGTGTTGTCTTGGATTCTGTCATTATAATAGTACCACCGAAATCAAATCAAGTAGTATAAATAAAGTCTCACAAGCACGGTCCGATCTATTTTATTGCGATGACACATTTGTCAACATGTTGCTCAAGTTTCATCGGCAGTGTTATATAGCTCAGTGATTATTATTGCTCATTTGAAGCCGAAGATGTGGATTAGAGTGGTCTGTGTGGGAACCAATGAATGGCATGTTGAAACCAAACGAAGCGACGCAGAGCCCACAATAAACGACTGGTAAGCAGTGATGGATTAAGATGATAGAAAACACATCCAAGGATTTCGGTGTGAGAATATATGCAGGGAATTTAATTGGATGAATTGAAGAAAATTTGTGATCTCAGTTCTGATGAAAGAAGCTGAAAAAAACAAATTTTGATTGACTATGTATTCTGAATATATATTTTTCATGACTCGACTCATGACTGCAGTGGAAATGACCCCTAAAACAAACGAAAATAAACTAACGTTGACTGCAATGTCACGGCTAAAATAGGAGACAAAGCGAAATTCTAATTTCGAGAAATTAAAACCTTGGCCCCAGAGTGAGTTAGGAACGACGTTAACGTAACATGCGCCAACTTTCATCAGTGAGGCACAACAGGTCGATTAGTGCATGACCTTGCCAGGTACGAATTGTTTAGGCAAGGTAGATCAGTTGACTCATGACTTCCCAAGTCTGAACACATTGAGACAAAGCTGATCCGCTCCTGCATGACCTCACCACAAAACGTGCACATTGAAGCAGGGCAGATTAGTTGACACTTGATCTCGCCGTCGAACCAAATTATTGGAGCACGGCAAGGCTGTACAGTTGGCGCATGAACTGTTGGTTTTATCACATTGATTCTGGGAAGAACAAAATCCCGCATGACTTCCCCACTAAACACGCGGAAGCAAGGCAGAACAACTGTCCCATGACCTCACTAAGCACATGGCGGCAAGGCAAGAATAGTTGTCTCAAGAGTTCTCCGTTTAAACACATTTAAACGCCTGGCCTCTAGCTTAACCACATTGAGGCAAGGCAAGACAGTTTCTGCATGACCTCTCCTTCTAAACAGAACAGGAGCCGCATAACCACCCAATGAAACACAATGAGGCAAGGCAGAACAATTGCCGCATGATCTCATCGTATAAAAATATCGAGGCAAGGCAAAAAATTGCAGCATGGTCTCACCGTATAAAATATCGAGACACGGCTGAACAGTTGTCGCATGACCTCTCCGTTTAAACACATTACAATTGAGGCAAGGCAGAGCATGGCTGAGGCAGCCTTGGTACGCAGGGCCCGGGGCAGGATGGAGGCTGCTGCGTATGGCGGCCTCTGAACAGGGCAACGCACTGCAGAGGCGGGAAGGGAAGGAGGATGGGAGGGTGGTAGGCCTGGCAGATGGGGGAAGGTAGGCCTGTGATAATGGGGCACAAGAATATAGGAAGGGACACGGGTTTGAGTTGTGGGCTAAAAGTATGTTTTATCATAACTATATGTTAAACATCTCATCAGATAGTTAATGTACAGGGATAGTCATTTCCTTTTAAAAATCAAAATTATCAGCCACTTATTTACACCACAGTTTTGGGTTGTTCGCTCCTCACTACTAAATGATGCATTGTGAGATGAGAGGTTCTACAGGATCAACAAAAAAATCCCTGAGGGACAGAGGGAGATGTGGCATCTGGTGATGTTGCCAGAGACAGTTGCATGTTTAAAAGTGTTTGGAATGGTACAAGACAAAAACAAGCCTTTTTGCCCAAGCAAGGTTGCCTATTAATAGAAAGGCGATTAGTTCTGAGCTAGAACGTAGAAGAGAGCATCAAAAGTATGTGTGATTTCTGCATTAAACGATCAAGAAAAGGGAAGATTGTGGTAGGAAATTGCATTTAACGATGATATTGGAGAGTACTGAAATCAACACGCGAAGAAAAAGCCACCAACCAGCGATGTTGATTTGAGATTGTCTCACTTTCATTATTTGTTAAACCATTGCCAACCGGTGGTAGCAATGACGGGCACTTTTTTTACCGTGCGAGTGCCAATGCCTGGCACTTTTTAACCGTGCGGCGTCAATGCGGATTACCATTTGCTACTTACCGAATAAATACTACTGCCGAAGACTGTTTCTGAAACGTGAAGCACCCGGAAGCTAATTAGCTGCGATTATAGTAGCATTGGCCGAATTGTCGAGGGTCGGAAGTTCATTCCGACCCTCGGCAACTCAACACGTGATGAAATTGCGAGTTGTGTCGAATGAGAAACGCTTACCAACGATTTTGCATACATTATTCCTGATCACTTCGTTCGCATCTAAAATGAAAGGCTCACTCGGTCGACGTTTTCCTCCTCCCTTCAAAATCTTCCACAAATCGATCATGTCACCTCTGACTCGACGGCTCGCGAGCATATAGAGGTTGAGTTCGAGAAGTCTGTCTTCGTACGATTTATTGCGCAGCAAAGGGATCAGTTTGGTAACTGGATGTTGAACCTTCAATAACTTAATAGCGTCTTTTTAAAGACATGGAGACCAGAATCCGACTGAATACTCGAAACGTGATCTAACGAATGCAATACAAGTATTAGTATACAAGGTCTGCTCTTGTATGTGATAGTGCGGGATGTCATACCTAGCATTTTCCTGCAGCATCGTTACATTGCTTGCTGCTTTTAACTCGTTGCTAATGAGTACACCTAAATCTCTCGCTTCTGTGACAGGAATCAGTTTATTTCCGGAGGTGGAATATTTGTGCATGGGGTTGCATATGCTGATCAATATGACTTACTTTACATTTGTCGACATTGAATTTCATTTACCACTTTTCTGACCAGTCAATATTTTTTTTCAAGTCATATTGAATCTGCTGACATTCAAGTTCTGTTTGCGCTTTTCCTCCCAGCTTAGTATAGTCTGAAAATGTGCCACTCGTCGCAAGCACGTTCTTATCGAGATCATTATTGATATTATGAAGATGACAGAACTTAAACGGGTTCTTGAGGCACGGGACCTGTTACATTACCCCAAGGGGAAGCTTCGCTTAAACGAACTCGCTGACGAATGTCCGTGAGCCAACACCTCGAATTCCGATACTGTGCAATTAACTTATTGAGCGTCTGTGAGGGACATCATCAAAGGCTTTTTCCAAATTAAGGTACATGGTATCGATTGGTGATCCCCCGTCGTGAATTCCAATTATCTTATTGAAAAAGCAGCCGGTTCATAGGACATGAACGATTGCGTCGACAGCCATGGTGAGAGTCAAATATTAACTTGTTTGTTTTTTAAAAGTTCTGAAATTTTGTTGTAATCAAACATTCCGTCAATTTGCCAGTGACTGAGAAGATGCTAATTGCTCGGTAATTTTTTTTTTTCAAGTTGGAGTACCGATGGCTTCTTCCCATTTAGAGGGGCAAGTGGTCTTTTTTCGGAAAGATTGCGTGAACAATTTTGACAGGTGTTCTGCGAGTTCGTTCTTAGTCTTCTTCATTATCAAAGGATGAACATGGTCTAGAGCTGAAGATTTTGTAACCCTCAACGCTTCCATATATTGATCAACTTTGGCAGGGGAAAACTTACTTCGATGAGGGCTTCCATTTGTCCTCCCTCTATGATATCCGGAGGATAATGAATATCTGGATTCTCTAACGTAAATACAGAACAACATTTTTATTCTAATAGGACACTCATTGTAGTGTCGTCTCTCTCTAGCTCTCCACTAGCGTTCTGATGAGGACGTATTACAGATCTGGATTATTTTGCTCGAAATATAGCTGAAACATTGTTTCAGATTCGTTTTGGCACTCGACGCAGTTCCATTTTCATAATCTTTCTTTCCCCGATCCAAAACCTTCTTTCGAACTCTTCAGCTAAATTTAAATTCATTTTTGCATAATCGTTATAAAAAAAATTCTTGTTACCGGAGATGCTGCAGTTCATCTTTCCAGTACTTAGGCTAATTGAATGTTGATCGCTTGTTTTTCCGCGGGATATGATGTAGTTCAATATTTGTATGAATAGTTTATGAATTGTTTAACGATTGATTGACGTCACGGTCGCTGAGACCTTCGACTCTCTTAAGCCATCAAAATTTGTTAATCAAAAGTGAGGACATCATCGCAGTTTATTGACGTTTTCAACTCAAACTCAATCATAAAACGGACGCAGTTATGACTGCTTCTTCCAAGTGGTTCGCCAACTTCAACGTTAGTGGCATAAGAGTCGCTTGCACTGAATATAAGATCAAGGATATTGCTGCCTTTTGTAGGTGTCTTTACTGTTGGTGTCACAAGCTTATCGTCAACAAAATCAATCAGCGGCTTGCTGTGGGTATTGTATACATCGATATCATCTGGAATCGTGATCCTTGGGGGACGATAGACGGAGGTTATTTGACACTTTATATGTTAATTTGCAACTCGAATTGATACTATGTCGTGTCTGCTGTTTGGATTTGTAGGTTTCAATATTTGTGGAGTATTTTTTACAAGGAACATAACCTCTCTATCATTTCGAACTTGTCGATCTCTGTGTAATTGTGAGAAACTTCTGGAAACAGAATTGGCTTAGACAATTTCTGGTGCTCGTTTTCATCCACGATCCTGAGATTGCTGGCATGCCGATTATTTCGTTCATTGCAGGGATACATTTTTTGTCGATTTTGTCTCTGGGACTTCTAGTGTCTGCTAAGCAGCATTTGATGGTGCCGGCAAGGGCACAATCTGTACTTTCTTGACTTGTATTGCGTTTACGTTGAGACGTTGTATCGGGGCCATATATATTTTAATATACACGGATTCTACTTGGGGGAGGGGGGAGGCAGTGACTAATGTCTCTGTCTCGGATGTGATTACTGCCAACAACTCTTCGGCCGAGGTCTGCTGTGGGGCTTCGATGGTCTCTTGTATAGGTAGTGTATCAATTGCTGGCGCCTGCTTCTCTATTGTTACTCCTGCGTTTGCGATAACTACTGACACAGCGGTGCATCTGCGATTACTACCGCCTCGGGCGGATGCCGTTGTATCGTATGGTCTGGTACTGCAAACTGAGTCGTGGGTTGGATATCGGATACGTTTTTTGATCGATTTACGTGTTGAAAAATGTTTTTGATGATGTGGAAGTCCGCTCGTGTGCATCCGCCCCATGTTGGTGATTTAGTTCGAATCGTGGTGGTATGCGTTGATTATTGTTTGCCGGTGATCTGAGAATGGGATGCACTCACCTTTGCAGAAAGTTGCAAGAAGCTGGTTTAGATATATCATCTTGCTCAACGTATAGCAACTTGAGCAAGATGATATATCCACGTCACTGACGGGACGCCGGTGATGAGGATATTTGTATGTGATGATTGTCTGAGTTTCTTCAGCAAGGTTGTGCGTTTCTTCTCGTGTCTTCCGTTAGCTTCAAGTCTTCTGCTCCGACTTAAATTTTAATTGCTTGTGAAGGAGAATATTTTTCCCTTTGGATTCCGCCTTTAACTTTCATCTATTTTCAAGTTTAGTGCACAGTGTATTTCCAGTTCAATTCTCTGTTATCGTGGGTTCGATTTGATGGTGTTAACATTGTAATCACCGATCACGATAATTTCGTTTGCATTTTGAGAGTCCGTTTCATCAGGCGATACTTGAAATCAGTGACGCGTGTCAGTTCGGTTGTGGTGTGACAGTGGCCTAACTTGGGATGCTTTGCCAACGCCAGCCGGCCTCATGTTTACTTAAGTTGCGTGCAGTCCCTCGTTTTCTTTGATTTCTTTCTAAGTTATGGAGATGCAATGAGCCGAAATTCTGTGATCGATATTATTTTCTGACTCAAATATGCAAAATTGTTGCAGTACTGCAACTGACTGGACTGTCAATTTTGATCAACAATATTTGTTCAGCTTGTGCATATACGACAATTGGGAAGGAAATGAGCGGTCTGTATTAGTTGGTCGAATATAATGGGGCAAATGAATCAGATTAATACGAGTGGGTACGGGTCACAGGAATAAATGGACGATAATAGGTCCCCAGTGTGAATTGGAATAGAATGACCGATCAGAAGGGAAGAGCAGGTAGATTTGTGATGAAAGTGATGAATGGAATAACAGGTTATAGATAGAACTACGATTGCAAATCTGAGGAAGAGTCGTGGTCGAGCTGTGCTAGTAAAGGATAAATTGAGTGTGTCGACGTCTTTATTTCTTAGCTTTATGTAATGTTCTTTTCAGCCTGTTCCTTTGTAACGATTATTGTGGTGTTCTTAATTTCGTATCCATGATGCAAGGCTGAATGAAGAGTGTTCTCTTCATTGTGTCTCTCATCCCCAGCGGAGAGACATATGGTTACACACAGTGCCTTTGTTGTTCAGCAGAATGATGTGGGTCACATATCATTCGAAAGGGTTTCCAAGCATTATTCCAAAAAGTGAAGGTTCGTCCGTCTGTCTGTCTGTCCATCCGTCCGTTTTAACGCTTGGACAAAAATCAGTGCTCCTCTTACAGTTATGACTTTTTCATGACATGCAATAAATCATTTGACAGCTCATAAAGCTATTATAGTATGACTGAGCTATAATATTCTGGAACATTTCTTCATAAATTCGAATTTGTAAGAGAAGTAATTGAGATTTTGTAAATAAATGTATGAAATCGTGTTTCCGCTTCTGGTTGGATACATCACGATATGCAATGCTTCATTGTATATGTACTGTGAAGTGCAACAATAAACCAATAGTTCTTCCACGAAATTAGAATCTAATAAGTTTTCAAGTAGTAATGGCATGGAATACATCACTTGAAGCTCTTCCGAAGAATAACAATATTATGAGTTTTTCTGAACTTGTAATTGTTATGGGAAATGAAGCTTTTTTCTCGTTCTTCTTGAATGTTGTTGCTATTATCACATGAAATGCATCGTTTAACAGCTATTGTTGTGTACTGTCATGAACTGGTTTATAAGGGTCGGGTTTCGAAGACGTTCAAACATCATAGCGCTATCAATCGCGCATGACCTCTTTAAACACATCGATGCAAGGCAAAGAGTGATACATGGCCCTACTAACTCATTGCGCAAGTGTGGAGTTGCCGCAAAAAATGTGTCCATTTAACACTAATGTGTTCTCTAATGTGTCCACTAAACACATCTTGTCAGGGCAAAAACTCTAAAAATAGTATCTAGTCTCTCCTGCAAGAGTTTCAAAATCTTTTTCAAAATCTTGAACCTCGATTTTTCTCACAAATAATTTTTTTACGCATATACTTCAGTTTTACGTCCATCTCATCCATATGGAAGGATGCCCTGCATTAACTTTGGGAGGACCTGAGATGAGGTTTGTCTACAGATCGTAGATCTTACTCACTCCTGCACTCCGGTAGTCCTGTCGGTGTTAGCAGAAGGAAACTGGCAGACACAGGCGTTTTATCCAACGGATTCCACAATCCCATTATGCTTTTCAAATTATTAAAGCATCATCGCCACCGGCTGATAATTAAAATAACTGTTGTGATATGTATAAAAAAATATCTGGACGACCCATGAGAAAAGAAGTGTTTGGAATTCAAACATACATCTTAATTATCCGAACTGTATGGTGTCGACAAATCCAGTTGTTTTTGTACAAGTAACAGACGAGGCTTGAGACAAGATCGTTCCGCTGTGGCAGGCGATGCCTAGTTAAATAATAACATAATAGAAGACCCGATCATTCGAGAGTGGAGATGAGGTAACTTGACGCATCGATGCAAATAACACAGTGGAGGTGAGCCTTCTTGGAAACGGTCGTAATCTGGTTGTTCGCGTTTTCATTGTCATCCATGCAAAATATTACTCAAGCAATGGTTTCGTGAATTGTTACCACCGTATTGATCTCCTTCCAGCTGTTTTATTTTCTATGGTCTAGGATTTTGCTTCCATGTGTATACATTTTTCGGTTTTTGAAGGTCCTGCAGAGTGGATGGTTGTAAAATGTGGTATATCTAAATGTGAAACATTTATATTCGTGGCACATCATTTAAATGATGATTTAATGAGGCAGAGACACAAAAGATGAACATCACATGTTATTATTCATGTTTGACAAATTTCACAATTTAATAGTACGAGGTTACTGTGATATCCTCTACGATTCTTGTACAGAATAATCAGTAGACGCCAAGCTGCAATCATAAAACTACTATTGCGTATCAGAGGAGGAGTGGTGGTACATCTGTAATGATGGGTCGACTAGTGAAGAATGGAATGAGATGGAAAGGATAGAACTACTATTGCGTATCAGAGGGGGAGTGGCGGTACATCTGTAATGATGGGTCGACTAGTGAAGAATGGAATGAGATGGAAATGATAGAACTACTATTGCGTATCAGAGGGGGAGTGGTGGTACATCTGTAATGATGGGTCAATGTTAGTGAAGAATGGAATGAGATGGGAAGGATAGAACTACTATTGCGTATCAGAGGGGGAGTGGTGGTACATCTGTAATGATGGGTCGACAATAGTGAAGAATGGAATGAGATGGGAAGGATAGAACTACTATTGCGTATCAGAGGGGGAGTGGTGGTACATCTGTAATGATGGGTCGACTAGTGAAGAATGGAATGAGATGGGAAGGATAGAACTACTATTGCGTATCAGAGGGCCGGGGAGTGGTGGTACATCTGTAATGATGGGTCAATGTTAGTGAAGAATGGAATGAGATGGGAAGGATAAAACTACTATTGTGTATCAGAGGGGGAGTGGTGGTACATCTGTAATGATGGGTCAATGTTAGTGAAGAATGGAATGAGATGGGAAGGATAGAACTACTATTGCGTATCAGAGGGGGAGTGGTGGTACATCTGTAATGATGGGTCAATGTTAGTGAAGAATCGAATGAGATGGGAGGGATAGAACTACTATTGCGTATCAGAGGGGTAGTGGTGGTACATCTGTAATGATGGGTCAATGTTAGTGAAGAATGGAATGAGATGGGAAGGATAGAACTACTATTGTGTATCAGATGAAAAGTTGTGGTTGATCTCTGCCACTGAAGAATGTGTTGAGGGGGTAGGATATGGGCCTGTGCAGAGTACCTATGACGATATAGCCTGGTTTTGAAGGCCTTTGGTGAGGTGGCAGAAATGTGGTCGGGGAGGTATGTAGCCTGGAGAAGTATCATGGATCAATGCAGGCGTGTTAGTGCGCTGCTTAACCGCGTGTCACTGGATTTATCGGTTGCAAATCATTTTGGTTAGGATTTGACTATCCTCAAAGTTGTACGCCTTCGCACAACGTGTAGTTACACAAATCTCTTTTCACGAACAGATTGTGTCCCCATCGAATATTAAAAAATATATATGTTGTCACAATATAAATAACATCCCTGTTGTGACGCTACTGTTTTATGAATAAAAAAGACTGCGTTGCAGGAAAACACACACCGAGCAGTTCCTGTGAAATAATGGCATATTACAAACATAATATTAATGATAGAGTGGTTGCAATTATCCAATTGTGTACAGTAAATTGGAATCCTAATTCACCTTTCCCTGGAATGTCTCGAGAGATCAAAGATAATTACCGATTGCTATTTACTTTTATCCTGATACATTTTTTTGACGTTTGGCTCCAACAGTCGAATATAT
>SDVV010029409.1:0-11819 GCA_016164225.1 Gammarus roeselii
TACTTTGACTTCGTGCACAAAGCTGTGCAAAATCACCGGACCGTCGTGCCACAAGAAAGAAGCCCTCTGTGACTACACGTTGGAGCTCCGCCGGAGAATGGAGGGAGCCGCTACCACTCCGCTACACAAGACTGCAATCAACCTGCTCTTCATATTTTTCTTTAGAATAAACTCTCTATATATCTGTTATTTACTACGATTTGTATGTACTAGGCCTACTCTGTATCCGCGCTAGAATTACCCTTTTAAAATTGTTAAATTTATTTTCATGTTGAACTTTCTTTGTAGCCGCACCAAATTTGTTGGTGCCTGTGTCAAATAATTGTGTTACTCTGTCACTTAGATACTCTTTTAGACCAACCCCAGTTACGTTTAAACCTGCTGCGACTGCGTTTAAACTGCTCTTAAACTCTTAATCTACGCGTCACCTAATTCACAACTCTTCGACCCCCAACGGGGGAGTCTGGTTTTAACTTCGCGTTGGGACCCCGGTGGAACATGAAAGCAAATAATAGATAAATAAGAAGCAAATAATAAATAAATAAAAAAATCTTTTAAAATTGCTAAGTTTAATTTACATCTGTCAAATTTTCTTTGTAGCTGCATCAAATTTGCTTGGTGCCCCTGCCTAATTGACTTTGTTACTTTGTTAGACCAACTCCAACTGTGTTTCAACCCACTGACTGCGTTTAAACTGCTCTGAGTCTAAGTTTAACCTACTCTTAATCTACGCTGCACCTACTTCACCACTTTTCGACCGCCTTACGGGGGAGTCTGCATTAACTTCGCGTTGGAACTCCGGTGTAACATGTAAGCAAATAATAATAAAATATCTCCAACCGCCAAGCGCCCTACGGGGGAGCCTATTATGACTCACGTTGAGACTCTGGTGGAAATGAGGCCCAAATCGAGTCAAAAAATCGAAATAACAGATGGAAACTTATTCTCCTTAAGAGGCGCGCCCTACGGGGGAGTCTATTATGACTCACGTTGAGGCTCTGGTGGAAAGGAGGCCCAAATCAAATCAAATCCTTAAGGGGCTAAACACATGGATCTGTGGAGAATTCATGACATACACTGTGACGTCTGTAACATGTACACCCGAAGACTGTTCGAGAGTTTTTTATGTGTCGACTTGACTGGATTCTGTGTATATCCCTAATGCCAGTGTAATGTCTACATGCGTAACGAAGGAGGCTTTCGAGTCGCGACGGTTGCCGGAAATAAGTTCTTCTTGGATTTGGCAAGCGCATACTAGAAAGTCGCTTTGCTCGGTGAGTGGGATTCAAGAATGCAATTTATAATAGGAGTCGGATTGCCCTACGGGGAGTCTGCATTAACTTCGCGTTGGGAGTCCGGTGGAACATGGAAGCAAATAATAAATAAATAAGTATAATAGGAGAACGACATGTGGCAAACAACTTAATCATATAAGTGCACGGATGTTGTTCTCAATGAAAGACTGCGATCGGGATGGGTTATAACAACTCCTATGACGCGAGCCAGCCGCAGACCGTGCATGCGGACGGATCCCGAATAGCTATGAGGCACACAAGTTGTAGTAGTAGTTGCTGCCGTTTTCCACCGTAGTCCAAACGCGAAGTTATTGCAGACTACCCCGTATAGCAATTGAAGAGTGGCTTAGTAGGTGCAGCGTAGATTAAGAGTAGGGTCAACGTAAATTCAGAGTAGGTTCAACGTAGACACAGTAGGTTTAACGCAGGTACAGAAGAAGTCTAGAGTCACACAAGGACATTGGTTTATGTGACGAAGAGAGATCACATGCAGTGAGTTCCCTATGAGAGGACTGTGGAGGTTCGAAAACATTTTACCTTAACAGAATCAATGATCTTCGTGCCCTATGGAGGAGCGTGCGATGACTCGCGTTGAAGCTCTGGCGGAAATGAGGTCGAAATCAATCAATCAATCAAAAACAATTATAAGAGATGATCATAATGAACTTATAGTCGCTGAAGAGCATGGTAATGAATTCCACTCAAGCCATAGGTGAACTTGATCATTCAGACGAAAAACCAACTAAAAATACCCTTAGCATCTTTCATGACATCAGACCTTCTTTCTAGTACGGTAAGAAAGGTATATATCCGGACACTAGTGTCTGATTTTGTTATATCAATTATCCGGTCATAGATTATCTACCTGAGCTTATCACTTGCTCCATTTTGCAATTGTAGCTGCCTGGATTCCTCTGTCATGTCACACTGATAACGAACTGATAATGTACCTGGTTGATGGCAGCTTATCGGGAGGTAGTGTCTAGGGCAGAGTAGAAGGAGTTTCCAACCAGTGTAGATCGATACCCTCCGACACAAGACCAGGATCTTTGGACGTACTATAAATTTATCAATATATTCAACTGCCGTAATGTCTATCTACTCCAGAAATATGTTGGTAAGTGGTGAGTCGTGTCATTTCAAGTACTATTAGATGAACAGCCGTTAACTTCATGGAACCTGGTTATTGTGTACGTCCTTGTCAGGAACGGATGATCTTTTCATTGTAAGCATAGCCATCTACTGTTTTATATCATGACGAATAGTTCTGCTGCAATTGCATGGTCATAAAGCAACAAGTAGTCAATTTCATGATTCGTTTAGATGTCTCTTTAATTTTTTACTAGCTCGTCGATAGTTCGAGCGTGATTAACCTATATTTCCAGGTTATTGAAGGAATGTGACGTGTCTTGCTGATTTCACTTACGTATGTTCGTGCATATGCCCACATCTCATATCCACCCTAAAAACCGCCCTTCGGTGTAGTTTGCATAATTCGCGTTGGGACTCCGGCGGTACATGGGAGCAGAATCTACCTCTCCAGGCGTATTGACTACTTGTCTAAGATCCATGATTTGAATTAATGCTATCATCTTAGCTTGGGCTGCGCCAGATTTTGTCTCCAGACATTTATTTAGTCAGTGCCGTCAAATTAGTTTTTAATATGAAGTTAAATTGAAGAAGAATTTTATTTATTTATTCACATGTGTGTGGGCCGAAACTTGGTACTCTGCTTACATAATGCGATCTAGAACTGCATGGTACTTCTCAAATGTTGACGTATTTTATTACTTTGCATAATTCATGCCGTGTCTAAAGCTCTCCTACTCGAAGCGCATGAATTGATTTGGTCGAGTACGAATAGAAATACAAATAAATTCGAAACTTCATCGAGGTTAATGACATGATTCTTCTGAGATAATCTTCATGTTGCGAATTAGTCTAGATTTTAATAGCAATATTGCCTTTGAAAGCTTACAATATTTTTTTACTCCTCAAAACCTGGACCAAGAGTCTGAATTATTCATACTTATGATTTTCCTGATAGACTAGTTGAAAATTCGCGAGGCAGGACATTCTAGTAGGGTTTTACTTCGAAGTATCTTAGCGCGCCCCTACGAAGGTCTCCTACTTCTTCAGAGCTCTGTTGGTGATTGAACCCTTCAATTTATCGAATCCCCTTTTGAGCATCAATACACTTGATTGCATTACGATCTTGTAGTACTGTTAGGTATCCTTTTGTCTGCTGGATCACCACGGACGAATTTGAACTTGTACTAAGTGGAAATATTATAGCCGTTGACTTCATATCGTTGAATCTTTAAATAACTCTGAGGAGTGTTGATGAAGTCTCCGTCGGAGGAATTCGACTTGTTCAGATATTGCTAGAAAGGTAAGGTTGGTGAAACTTCGAGGGATTTTGAATACGTAAGTTTTTGTTCATATAGGTAATGGTTTTGCTAATGGAGGTCGTCGATAGTCACATTCTCACTGCCCGTAAATTGTGCTCGGCCTTGCACATCTTGCATGCTTTCCAAGAACCTTATTTTGAACCGGTAAGTCTTAGACCTGTATGTTTCGGTTCCAGTCTTTCTCCTGTGCGTTGCATCACTATAGTTGATGGAACTTATCATTGTCAGACTGACTGGAGCCGGACCTTCTTGATAGCTCTGCCTTGTGCCTTCAATTGGCATTGAGCATTGTAATACGAAATAAACTCGGACTGATGAATAATGTACCTTAGGACTTCTTCAATTGCCCTGATGCGGCCGGTTAATTATGATCATTTTTCATCATTGGCATATTAGTTAGTTCCGTGTTACCGCACTTGGTGTAGAAAAATGAAAACATTGATTTATAATGCTAGAATTTGGAGCCCGGGACTTCAAAATTGAAGTCACTAGTACGAAGTAGTATCCATCGCTCAACGAATGAACTTTATGCTCAATGGTCAAGGCCTCAATGGACGTAGAACACAAATGTCCTAGCGTCCATTGGAGGTAGGATTTAAAGGCTTCCAGGTGGCATTCGCTTCAAAGAATTTGAAATGTGATAGTTTTGGGTGTAGCGAATGAACATTGATGAACATAGCGCAATAAACGCTTAGACCCCAGGTAATGAGACCGGGTTGGACCGAACCCTCGGTAAGAAATGAACGTGATTCAAACAGTCTGTCTCTCTTTCATTGATGGTTGAACTCAAGTTTCTGGAGTAGTGTTTCGGAGCGACAACTTGTAATCAATGCTGAAAATCTTTTTTCTAATCCAAGTATGGATATTCTATGGGTTCGATCTCGCGGTGTTCACATCTGAAATGATTTGAAGATGCAGGAAGAAGTAAACTCAGGACTTCAAACAGTGGATTGTAAAATGGGACTGTATAAGTTACGCAAGTAGTGGGAAGGAAACTGCAGTTGGCCGGAAAGGTAGTGTCTCGTTTAATCGACTTCGGATACTAGTCTTGGTAGAGGTACAGAAGCAAAAGAAAATATGTACAAGATTGAGGATTAATAAAATTATTAGTTAATTATATGAATGACATTAGGAGTCTTCTAGAATAAATTCTATTTTATTAATGAAGTTGTATTCCTGAGTTTTCCGTGTTTAATTGCATTCCCCGTGAAAAGAAAATAATTCGGTGAATAATTATAAACTGATTTTCATTCGGTGCGGTACATTCGCATAATATTCGTGAACGAAGCAATACTGTGATAACTAAGCGTATCAAGTATATTAGCGTCCTCCCGCTGTATAGATAGGATGAAAGGTTTTTAGAGTAGGAATAATATTGAAATTCATGGAACAAATTTCAAACTTCATGCAACGCCTTGAAATGAGTTCAGTCTGATCTCGGAGACTAATTAATACCAACGCGTAAGTTTCGTTAAAGTCCATTCATGCCTACAAAATACAACGGAACAACTTGTTATAGTTATCTAATTTGAATAATGAATTATTCTCGCTGGGGATGATACAGATTTACTTGTACCGATCTTTTTTAAGTTTATTTCGCTTAACGAAATTAGGATTTCATTCTAATAAATTTAATATCTCCTTCAGCACCAGACTTGACTCTCACGGACATTCAAAAAAATTGTCGTGTATTGAAGATGACATGTTGATCACTGATCTGGCTTACGAGATTTGATCGTTCAATGTACTAGTATCATGAGCTGAAAGTACATGGTCGATTCGCTCAATGGGCTGTTCAAAGTTCTGGATTCAAATTCACGATAGTCCACTGGAACACACTAGGTTCATAAGAATTCCTAAACACCTTCGATTCAAAGTTCCGGCACTCTGAATCGCGACTCCGGTTGAAAAAACTCTAACTTCATATCCATAATGCGGGATAACGAGAAAATGGTAGCTGGACTAGACACGCTGAAGTTCCCTGGAAAATTTTCCAGCTGGGAATGCACGCTCACAATCATGCGACATGCCTGCCGAATTAATACATTTTGGTCTTTTCTCCTTCCCCAGACTTCCGCCTTTGCTGTGGGCTTGGTTCTGGTCTTGGTCAGAGCTTCAGTTACAGCGGCTGACGACTCTACCAGAGAAGCCAGTGGCGCCGCTCGGTCTGTTCCTGAGCCTAGGTCTGAATCTCAGCAGTCCCGATACGGAGGAGAATTCGATAGCTTACCTGTATCTGCTCACCACGGGACCGTTGATGGCATCGGAGCCACAGGATACCACGCTGGACAGAGTTCAGGATATGGCAGTGTTGATGCATACGGCACCGCAGGATACGTCGGTGGATACGGTTCAGGATACGGGCATGTAAATGCCTACGGTGCCGCAGGATACGGCAGTGGATATGGGTCAGGATACGGCGGTGTTAATAGCTACGGTGCTGCAGGATACGGCGGCGTGAATGCGTACGGTATTCCAGCATACGGGAGTGGTCACGGTGCAGCAGGATATGGGAATGTGCAAGGATACACCGGTGCTTACGGTGCCGGAGGATACGGCAGTGGTTACGGTAACTCTTATGGTTCAGGATACGGCAGTGGATACGGCAATGGATATGGCAATAGATACGGCAGCGTACACAGTTCGGGCTACGGCAATGGCTACCGTGCTGGAGGCTACGGCAGTGGATACGGCAACGTGTATGGTGCGGGATACGGCAGCGCTGCCGGTGGATACGGCAATGGTTACAGCGCCGTTGGATACGGCAACAACTATGGTCCTTACGGCCCGCAGGCTGTCTACGGCGGCTACTGAAGTCGTGAATTGTATGATATCTGAATAGCTAATAAAGCTGAATTTGAACCCTGTGCCTGCTGTTCTTATCCCTAAACCAGCTGTACGCTTAAACAGTAGGTTTAGTTGAAAGTTGGTTGATTGGTAAAGAGAAACGTGGCACAGGCACGTGAAATCTGCTTGGATTTTGTATTTATACCAAAGGGTCGTCAGGGTAGGAGTTAGATCGAATGTAATTGAACAGATTGTTGTTGTAGGATAAACATGATGAAAAACTTATCTGATTAATTGGTGTATTGTAAGTGTTTAGCAATAAATTGCTATGGAATTTATTGATGTGATTTAATAATCCCAACCAACGTATCTATTAGCATATCTGCAACCTTATACTTAGTGTCTTGACTCCCTTGTCCTCTGTGCTTGGGGTGGATGGACGATCATTCATTTATAGATCATTAACACTTAATTTAGTACATTTCTTGTGTCGTGGGCTCAATTATTCACTATTTTTTAGTGATAAATTTTGCATTAGTTTTTTATATATGGAGTTTGGTTGAGACAAGGTGACCCAGGGAGAAGGGGCACTGGTGGGACCCGCGGGACTCAAGGTTTCGGGAACCCGGGGGACTTGAAAGACCGGGAGGATTTGAAGGAACCCACTTGGACCCTTCTAGGGCCCTTTGGGACACCCTTGAGAAACTAGGACCCACTTGGAGCCCCTCGGAATCCTGAAACCTTTATTCCTTCCTCCAAAATCTACGTTAAACCTACTCTGAATCTGTTAAACCTACTCTGAATCTATGTTGAACCTACTTTGAATCTATGCTGAACCTACTTTGAATCTATGTTGAACCTACTCAGAATCTGCTGAACCTACTCTGAATCTGTTGCACCTACTCTGAATCTGTTGCACCTACTCTGAATCTGTTAAACCTACCCGAATCAGTTAAACTTACCCGAAACTGTTGAACCTACTCTGGATCTATGTTAAACCTACTCTGAATCAATGTTAAACCTACTAAATCTATGTTAAACATACTCTGAATCTATGTTGAACCTGCTCTGAATCTATGTTGAACCAATTCTGAATCTATGTTAAACCAATTCTGAATCAATGATGAACCTACTCGGAATCTATGTTGAACCTACTCTGAATCTATGTTGAACCTACTCTGAATCTATGATGAACCTACTCAGAATCCAAGTTGAACCTACTCGGAATGTAAACCTATTGGGTATCTACGGTAAATCTACCGAGTAACTACGGTAAATCTATAGAGTAACTACGGTAAATCTACCGAGTAACTACGGTAAGGAATGTGTCTTAACGCTCCCGTGCCACATAACTGAGAACCCCCTATATAGTACAGGCTGGTCCCTAGTTTGTGCTGGGACCTTGAGCCGCATGTTTGCTTGCATTATCTATATTAATCTAAATTAAAATAAACTCTGTATAGCCGGTCAAGAGGCCTCTAAAGTTAACCCCCTGGCCCCTGGCGCGAACCAGGGTGGTCGATGGGGAGTCTGAAGAAACTCAATTCGGGAGGGACCAGCATCCCCTCCAGAACACCGGAGACCATGACTACATCTGCCAAGAACATCAGCCTCGCCAAGATGACCAGCACCACCTCTGAGGACGACGACCGGAGAGACGGCCGCATCGACGAGTTGACCAAGAACATCCAGGAAATACTAAACCTGCTGAGCCAAGCGACCGGCCTCTCAGAACAGAAAGCAGAAGTCCTCGCCGCAGAACCAAACATAATTGACGATCGTCTAACAAGACTCGAGGGTCATGTCAAGACTATTTTCCTCCATACCCACAAACTAATAAAAAACAAACCAACTAAAGAACCCGCAACTTATACAAGTACCTCCACCTCTACATCTGACGACAACTTCGACAACTTTTCACCTCGCCAGAATCCCAACAGAGCTCCAAGGAATGCAAGAAGGAGGCAATACACGCCATTCAATGAACACCACTTGTTCAATAATAGTCCTACCTTTCCAGAACACCTAAAAATCACGTTCGACGCCAACGACAGACCGGACATTAGTCCGCACACTGTGCGGAAATAACAAGGTTCTTTCACTGGCCGCAGAGTCGTGAGCATCGCCACCAGCGGCGACGAAAGATTTGCAATCAGAGTAGACACAAAACTTCAAAGTGACACAATTCTCTCAAAACACTGTGGAAAGCCATGCAAAATAGAGCCACACCCGACCTTCTCTACAAGTTCGGGTCTGATCTACGTTGAGGATATCCCTACGGAGGAAATCGAGGAGTACATCTCTGGACTCTTTCAATACGAGGACTGCGTTGTCGAAGCAAAGGTTGCACCGAAGATCATACCAAGAAGAGACTACCACAGCCCTAATACTAAAATTCAACTGCCCTACTCCACCAAAATAACTGGACATTCCCTTCTGCTCCACCAAAACCAGAGTTACACCATTTGAAAGACGTCCGATGCGATGTTATAAATGCCAGAAATATGGACACACAAGAGGAAACTGTAACTGCAAGCAAAGATGCTCATACTGCTCCCAGGACGACCACGATAAACGGGAAGACCCCCAGTCATGCCAATCCGAAGAACAACACTGCTTTTATTGTTAAAGAGACTGACACCCCACCGGACACAGAGACTGCCCAGAGGAGGAAAGGGAGAGCGATCCTCCAATACCAGATAGATCACGGGGTCGGGCGACGAGAGGCTGTAGTCTCTATGCGCTCGTCCCAAAATGTCCCTCCTAGCAGGGAGAGGAGATCGGCACAGTTTCCCCACCCACTTCCTCATAACGTTCAAAGAAAGTGGTGCAAACAGTTTCATTTTCAGCCAACCCATTTATAATGAAGTCACTCACCGAGCAACTAGGAGGAAAACCGAAAGAAATACAACGACAGGGGAAGAAATACCTGGCCTACGTCACTGAACGTGAGCCAAGTAACGCTATACAAAAGATTACTTACATCAATAAACCTAAAGTTACAGTTGAAACGCATCCTTCCTTTAACGATACCGAACTGATTATATACACCTCCCGTTACAAGCCAACAACAGACCTCGATGCTTTCGCTGGAGGTCTAGCTGAAGAATACGGAGTTACCGAAGTTCGTCAAGCATCATGGACAAAATCACGTAACGCAAATTCTATTGCATACCAAATCACCTTTCCGGGACATGACGAACCAGAATTCATAGTAATCCCGGGTGAACAAGGTAGAACCAAAACCTACACAGTAGCAACATGGCCCCCAATGTGCAAAAAATGCCTAGAATAGGGCCACGTCATCGCATACTGTCAGCCACACACACCCCAACGTTGCAAGAAATGCGCTGGCGAGCACGACAGAAAAGACAGCACAGTCCGCCAACCTAAATGCTACCACTGCTCATGCATCCATGAGGCAGGCGACCGCGGCTGCCCAGTACATATGGACCTAAAAGAGAACCATCACACAAAATGAACGCAGAGTAACACGAAAGCAAGCTATCCAAATCTGGAAAGACGACAACCCAAACCGCTTCAATTATGCCAAAGCAGTCAAAACGACAAGCCAACCAAGCTCCCCCGACGATATCCACACATCATAACAACAGCGTAACAAGACTCCAACACTCCTATCTAGCAGCTTTGCGCAGAGACAGTATCGTAAACAATGACGGACAACTGAGTTTGAAATTAACATCGCATACTGTTCTTCGCGTCTAAGCTCCTAAGTTTACAAATTTCCAGGGTATAGAAACTTTTTTTGCTGCATCAAATAAGAGCCGGTCACCGCTTTAAGCCGAATATCGCTCCAAGACCAAACATCGCCTCGTAAAGGTTAAAGTTTTAAACTAAATTCGAGAGAACGACTACCATCTCTTTAGAGCGAGAGCAATAAGGCCCCTCAAAGGGATACCCCCTGGGGGTATCCCAGGCTCACCCGCCTTCCCGTGGTGTCCTCGTTATCCATGCACCAACATAAATTTGACCCATTGTGTAAATACGTTTTGATGTAAAAGATCCCTCCACCGTCCCCCCATTCAGTTTGTATCAACATCCCCCCTTGGTGAACAAAGAGGTGTGCCCCCCCACTGACATCGGGGTTTGTGAATTTAGAATCGAAACCAATTCAAATTAAAAAAAGCAACAAAAAATCGGTAAAAAAAAGGTGAAAAACTATGAAAAACTTTAAGAAATCTAGCTTTAAGTATAATTTTAAGAAATTCAGTGTATATATTCGTGTATACAACAGAAATAAATTTAAAGAAGGCCCCACCTTCTTTACCCAGAACCCCGGGTAGAAACGGGGGATCAAATAATGGGCAGGACCATGCCCAATCGGAGAGGGGCTGACTGCCCCTCCAGAGCGTCGCACTCAAACAAGTCTAAGAAAGAAAGACGAGCCCCTAAGAAATTTCTCATCGGCGGGAGACCTGACTCGGGTCGTAACCGACGACACAGATGAACGCGTTTCGAAGCTGGGCGCGAATATAACCTAAATGCAGAGTACTCTGGGCAAGATATGCAAAATGATGGGCCTTCCCGAGCTGGAGAGGGAGGACTACCGGGTGCCCTCCAGTGAAGCTGGCGAACGTCTCGCCAAACTCGAGAATCTTTGTGCAACTATGAATGCCCAACTGAAAGAGCTGATGAAGAAGATAGAGGCCAGGGAACCCGTAACCTGTTCCTGTGCTCCCGCCTCTGCCCTTTCCGATAACATCACTCTCCTCCCAGCCGAAACTCGTAACGCCCGAACACTAAAAAAACAGAGGAGACAATTCACACTATTTGATGACCACAACCTATTCAACAACGGCCCTAAATTCCCCGAACACTTCAAATGACATTTGATGTCAATGACAGACCGGATATTTGCCCATATAAACTACGAGAAGAACTGGGCTCCATGACTGGCCGTCCAATTCTCAACATCACCGCCAGCGGTGACGATAGCTTTACCATTAAAGTAGATACAAAACTTCAAAGTGACACTTTACTCACCCAAAACAGAATATGCGGAAAACCTTGCAAAATCATACCACACCCAACTTTTTCCATGAGTTCAGGCCTGATTTACATCGAGAATTTCCCAAGTGATGAAGTCGACGAATTCATCACCGGACTCGTCCAATACGAGGAATGTATAGTTGAAGCGAAAATCGCACCAAAAATCAAACCAAGAAGAAACTCCACCACGGCCCTTCTGCTTAAATTCAATTGCTCCACCCCACCTAACTACATCGACATACCCTTCTTTGATGCCAAAACCAAGGTTACACCCTTCGAAAGACGTCCGATGCGATGCTACAAATGTCAAAAATAC
>SDVV010029410.1:0-11818 GCA_016164225.1 Gammarus roeselii
TATAGCACCCTAAGGCAGCTAAGCGAGTGACACCCCTGGAGCCAGCTACAGATACTTGAATATAGCACCCTAAGGCAGCTAAGCGAGTGACACCCTTGAACCTAGCTACAGATACTTGAATATAGCACCCTAAGGCAGCTAAGCGAGTGACACCCCTTGACCCAGCTACAGATACTTGAATATAGCACCTTAAGGCAGCTAAGCGAGTGACACCCCTGAACCCAGCTACAGATACTTGAAAACAGTACCCTAATATTCAATGCATAATTGGTCCACAATTGATGACCATGTTAGATACTTTCTGTGCGTACAGCCCTAGCATCCCATGTCTGACCGGGACAAACCATGGTCAGTGAGTCCGGGCAGAACCTTTTGGTGCCTTTGACCTAACTTGACCCTTCTTAACCTGCTACACGGGCGCTGTTGACCCTTCTGATGCCCTCCTGCAAGTCCCTCCTCTCGCCCTTCCTCAGGAAGTGGTGGGGAGGGCGGATGGCAGTGTGGAGGGGCCCGAACAAGGCTCGGGACTGGCGTCCCAATTCGGCGTCTTGCACTACCTTACGGTGATACCGTGAGGTGTACCTGAGAAGGAGAGATGCTTAGGTACAGAGTTTTATCGAAAAATGCTTTGAAAAAAACGTAAGTGATTCGACTTGGACAACTTTGCTGTAAGACTCGAAATTTTCTTGATAACCGTGGTGGTTTTGGTGGGGTAGTTGAATGTCGTGAGGTATTCAATAAATAATTAATAATACGTACGTTGACCCCGCGGGTAAGAACACATACTCTGCAATAACACGTGCGTTTGCCCATCGGATTAGAAACACGTATCTTTTCCCCGCGGGTTAGAAATTCGCACCCCTTAGTTAGGTTAAGAAGGGTAGGAAGGTTCCAACGATATGCTCGTAACGTAGTCTGCAAATCCATCCAGCTGCAAGTAACATAACGTATCAAGTCCCCACGGATCACCCTTGCCCAACAATATCGAATAGCACCAGCATGGGCACCACAATATACATTTTGATTTCGCTCGATACTACAACTTCGGTGCAAGCAGCCACACACTCAAGAAATGTTAAATGGGCATTCCCAACAAATATGTGATTTTTGGATAATTTAATACTAATTTTTAACAAATTCACTTGCAATGGGTGATGGGCATGGTAGTTCATCCTCCCCTTCAGAGAGCCACTGGCTGCATGAGTGTAATCCATCGTTATGCAATATTTCTGCTAAATTCTCCCAAAATTGAGACAAATACTTGTTTTTTCAGTGGAGAAATGTGATCTGTAATCCCATTGGGGAGTGAGTGTGAGTCCTGAACGAGGTGTGGTAGGAATGGTCTGATCATAGTTCGCACAGACATGGCTAAGCTAGGGAGGCTCGACCACAATATTAGTTCAGTCTTCGTTACGCACTACATGTGCTTTTCAAAACCAATCATGAGCACAATTCTTAATTTGGTTCCCATGGTATAGACTCGCCAGTTGATGTTGGCCTGCTTGCGCCTCTGAAACCAGTTACGAAACAACAACTCTGACACACTGTCCACATGGTAGATTGCCAGGATGCCTCCGCTCAAATTTAGTGTTTTGAAATGAAAAATACATAAATAAACATAGTAAAAATCCTCTGCTCCACAAGATGCCTCGTGGTATTTTGGTGTTTACAATGTGTAACCTAAATTTAGAATGTTCATTAATTCAAGGGTACAACGTTATCAAATTAGGTTTTATGGTTACACGTTGAGTTTGAGATCTGTGGGACAAAAGTGTAAATATAAATTCTCGCAAAACGATTGAAGATATTTGAGACACCCGTATTTTGGGATATGTTTTTGAAGTCATTCCTGTACATATGGTCCTGACGTATCTGCGTTTCGCTACTTTGAGAAGTGGGTTACTTTTTCTGAGTTACAAGATCACAGAAATGCATTCAAGTAACCTATACAAATGGAATCTGTGTTCAGAGATTTGCCTGTCTGCTGAAGTGTATTATGACAATCAAGCTGTACATAGATCCCTTTGGAGTTTAGAATAAGTTCGTTGTTTATCACATGATCAGTTGCTGTTGTGAATGTGTTCTACCTCAAAGCAACATGTTAATGATGCAAGTGTTCGCAGTTCTGGCAATGATGTTATATTTTGTTGCCCTGAATGCCAGCATAACAGGTTTTATCCAAGTTAGTTAGCGGTGTACGGTTAGAGCTGTGATCAAGACCAATATTAGAAAACACATGGATGCTAACATAATTTTTTTTAATGAAGAATTATCAACACTAACAACATTGCTACGACTCATTTATATTAATTGTTATGATAAAAGAGTAAGTGAAATTTGTTATTTTCCCTATAGAGCTTATCCTATGAACATTGTTTGATGGGAAAGGATATTAGTTTGGTTTCTATGGAAAATAATGTTGCTTTCTTTAAAAACTTGCTAATGACTCGGGGCTGTATTTACTTTTGCCAAATCGAGTTAATTGTTAAATACACTTTTGGTGGTACTGCATTCTTAATAATTGGCCAAACGACCGTTGTGGAATCATTGGTGCTTGTCAAACCTTACAGTTAGCAGTCACACAATCTACCTCTGCGTTTCTATGTCCTTACAGAAACGTCACGAACTCTTTTAGGACAGTAAATCAACCGCTCACCTGGTCGCCGGCTTTTCAATTTGGACGCTACGGGGCAGCAGGTTGGCGATGTTTTCACTCATGTTAGGACCCCTTAGCAGCGCTTAACTGATTTGTGTCCTGGTCGTCTAACTTACGCAAACTTTTCACCATGTGATTTCGAGACAAAGATTGAGCAGTAAGGCTTTTCTCAAAATATGATCTAAGGGGTTGAATCTGTATTTTTTATACAAATTGAAATGACTGCACGATTAACCTCCAAACAAGATTCTCAAGCCACCGTCTTGCTGTACCGTTTTAGTGGTCTATCTCGGATCTAAGAATCCTTTGATGATGGATAGAATGTTGTATGCTTTTAAAATGACGCCATATTTCCCTGATTCCTCTGTTTCCTCGGCGTTTCGACGATCGAAACGGAGCAGCTGATGGGGCAAGTTGCAGGCGGCGTTTGCTGTTATTTAGTGGTCGGCCCTGAGCCTCACCTCTCACGTACAGTGCCTAATTAAGCAGGCACTGCTGAGTGGTTCTTCTTCTTCTTCGCGAGCGGCGCAGTATTTTATCAGTAGTCATGAATAGCACTGATCAAATGAGTTGACTGCTTTTTTGGGAGTCGTGCAGCGTTTTCAGAGGCAACACGCAGCTTAACGTATGTCTTTCTGATTGTAAAGTGTGTCTCTCTGATAGCAACGTACGTCTCTCCGATAGTAACGTTTGTCACTCTGATAGTAACGTATATCTCTCTGATAGTAACGTAGGTCTCTTTGATAACAACGTGTATCTCTGATAGTTCAATTGTTCCACGATATTGAACACCGCTGCTTTATCTTCTACAGTTTCACTAACAATGATGTAAAGACTCTTCTGTTTCTGTAAAATAATGTAGGATTTTTGGATTGTAATGAATAAGTTTATAAAATCTAAGATTGAATTATTCACGACCAATTGCATATCAATTTTTATATTTTCATATTTCAATTCACAGACGGATTTGAAGGTGTATTTTGTTACAATTGTACACCAAAAACATCTCCATCTATATTGGAGGAATGGAAATAGATACTGAATCTGAGAGTTAATCATTCATTAAACAGTTCCCACTGTGTGATGGAGGTAAACAGCACATTTGTGAATGACTCAATTATGCTAAAATGAACCCGTATATGATTTGTTTTTCATTTGTGAATAGTAATTTTTCCTGTTACTAAAATCTTTAACCAATATTTTGGCCTATTCTCTTTTCAAAAATCAAGTCTATGATATGAATATTTCTGAACAGAGCATGTTCGCAGGATAAAACAGCGCAAGCATATCCATTAGCACGCTACACTATAAATTGCAGTATGAATGATTTATTACTATTCGATCAATTTTGCTTGAACGATGCGTCCCCTAATCAACAGAATAGGCCTAATTCACTTCATCGCTTGGTGGCCCAATGCCAGAGAACATCGTTCACAGTCTGAACACGAACGATCGAGACCTGTTAAGCTGAACACGTTTCCGTGTAGGGGCCCCGGGTTACCATGTTAATAAGGTTAGAATCACACGGCGTTCAAAGTTAACATTTATAGAACTATTTTTAGGGTAATTTTTTATTGGGTAGGGTAACTATTTGTTCATTACGTGGGACAGTATGATTAACAGAATGGTGCTCTATTTCTAGAACAGAGGTCACTTTTTTCCCAATTGAATGTACGGCAGTGAAATAAAATTGGTTTATGGTTAGGCTGCAACAGAAAAAACTCTTATGTTTTCGTGTGTAATTAAACCTCATATAGAGTTTTAATTCGGTGTTTTATCTGGACAAAGCTTCTTGATGAATAATATCAATTAAATTTCCGATTATTTCTAATATCGAGCGGAAAATAATGAGTGATTTTTTTTCTTGATCTTCAATCCTGATCGAATTTTCGGTCGCTTCTGTACCTGCTGCGTATAAAGAGTGAACACCTAGTCTTTCTGTAAAGGTACTGATGCTACTGTACCTGCTTCATATAAAGAGTGAACATCTAGTCTTTCTGAAGAGGTACTGATGAAATCGAATCCCTTGCTGAGTGGCACTCTATTCTCAGCAAGGAGTGCTCTATCCATGCTTGAGAAACTCTCTATTCATAGCAGAGGCTATCCTTGGAAGAGAGACTCTCTCTATAGCTATGTAACAGAGCACCACCCATCTATCCTCAGCAAAGCGGCAGTCTACCCCAAGCAGAGGGGTGTTTCCATCCAGAGCACGGAGACACCTTATCAGTTCAGGAGCTGGAGGCTCAACGAGGAACGTGGGGAAAGGTGGACAATGTTTACCTCGTCTGTCGTGTACTAAAAAGAATTCACGTAGACGATTTAATTTGATGAATAACAAAAACGAGAACACGACAGCAATTTTTTTCAAACTATATAAATGAATGTCGGGTGCAATTCCGGCAGACGAATAAAAGAACATCGAGTGCAAAAGAAGCTCCTAACATTTTACATTTTCATGAGTTTGTTTAGCCCTTCCTACAACAGCCCATCCTACATCAGCCCCTTCCTACATCACAAAGCAAAGATATCCGCCAGCCCACTGCAAGCAAACACATGTTTCTGGTAAATTGTTTGCGGTGTTTATGGCCTGATCTTTGACCATGGGGTTCTGCTTCCGCTACTAATGCTTTGCGAAAACACGGCCTCATGGTTACCATGGTGACCGCGTCCAGACCCATCAAAGGTTGCCATGGTAACCATGCAACAGACTGGGACGTATAGTGGGTTCATAATTACAGGAAATGGTGTTTCATTTCAATAGATAACTGCATAAAGTGCAGATTTTTTGTCGAGTGACTTTTGTTTCAGGTTTTGTGAAATCCGATGCATTAACAATTATATCTGTTGCTGTCAGTGACTATCAACAATAACATCAACCAATCATCATATTAGTGGGGGTTTTGTAGGTGAAGTTTGATCGACATCATTTGTTTGATCGAAATCATCTTGGATAAGAAGTTTGACGAAGGCGCTTCTCCTTTGAAGACAAAACTAATATCCATCTTATGAATACGGCAAAAGGCCGGATAAGAAAGCTTTTCAACAAATGCTAAGAAAAGATGTCAAGGATTTAATTCAATATTCTGGTGAAACTTTAAGATCTAAGAGATGGTTGGTCTAGACAATGAGACAGAGGCTTTATGTAAAAATTATCCTGCTAATGGTAGATAAATCGGCCTGGTGAGTAGATGACAGAGTGAATGCAGAGTGACGTCAGGAATACAGAGTGACGCCAGAAATGCAGAGTGACGTCAGGAATGGAAAGTGACGTCATGAATGCAGAGCGATGTCAAAAATGCAGAGTTACGTAATGAATGCACAGTGACGTGAGGAATGCAGAGTGACGCCATGAAGGCAGAGTGACGTCAGGTATACAGATTAACGTAAGGAATGTAGAGGGTCGTCAGGAATGCCGAACGACGTCACGAATGCAGAGTTACGTCCTAAATTTAGAGTGACGGCATTAGTTCAGAGGGTCTTCATGAATTCAGGATGACGTTATGAATTCAGGATGACATTATGAATTTAGGATGATGTTATGAATACTTAGTGACGTCATGAATGCAGTGTGACGTCATGAATGCAGTGTGACGTCATGAATGCAGAGTGTCGCTGTGAATGCAGAATGACGTTATGAATACTTAATGACGTCATAAATGCAGGATGACGTTATGAATACTAAGTGACGTCATGAATGCAAAGTTATGTCCTGAATGCAGGGTGACATTATGAATGCCTAGTGACGTCAGAAATGCAGAGTGACGTAATGAATGCAGAGTGACGTATTGAAAGCAGATTGGCGTCAGGAATACCGAGTGGCGTCACGAATGCAGAGTGACATTATGAATACTTAGTAACGTCATGAATGCAGAGTGACATTATGAGTACTTAGTGACGTCATGAATACAGAGACGTCACGAATATATTATATCGTCATGAATACAGAGCGCAGTTTTGAATTCAGAATGACGATATGAATAGTGAGCGACGTCATGGAAGCAGAGGGACGTCTTGAGTGCTGAGTACCAATATTTTTCTCTTATTGACGTCATGAATGAAGAATGTCCTTATGAATTCAGAGTAACCCGTTTTCACTTTCTGTAATTATGAGAGTACACGTAACACGTAATGTTATGTGATCATTCTGAGACTACAACATTATGTGTTCTCTCAGAATGTTCCAGATGAGCTACAAACTTAAAATGTGAACAGACGCTACTAAATACTTCAACGCGGAGATGGTACTACATACTAAAATTTGAAGAGACGCAACTAAATACTTAAAAGTTGAACCGACGGTACTAAATTTTTGACACTTGAAAAGACGGTACTAAATACTTAAAATTTAACAAACGGTACTAAATACCACAGACATTAACTTGAGAAGCTCGCTTTTCATTGGGTACCTAGGATGGTACCTTGGAAAGTCACACTGAGTCGTCCCGCAGTTGATGCACAATGACCCTGGTGGCTCTGTCCACCAGTCTTCTCTCACCCGGCTTCGTCCACAAAGCTTCGTCAGGTAGCCTGCGGCACCACGCTCTGTCTGGTTCCGTCTAATGGACTCCGTCCACCAGACTCCGTTAACCAGGCGCTATCCACCAGGCTCTGTTTACCAGGATTTGTTAACGGGTCTCCGTCTACCATGCTATGCTCTGTACTCTCCGTCCTCCACGTGCTATCCACAGGCTTCTGTCAACCAGTCTCCTTTCATCAGGCACGTCTACCACGCTCGCTCACTCCTTCCACCAGGTTACGTTCACCAGACTGCGTCTATCAGGCTCCGTCCTTGCGTCTCTGATCAAAAGGATCCAGAGTGATTTTTATTTCCTCCAATCCGACCACTCTATCCATTCAGTTTCCATTACGCACGGCTACGTTCGGCAAGCTCCGCTCGTGCACACAATCTCCGTCCACCAGGCTGCTTCTGTTCCGTCCACCGCTCCGCACGGCTTCATTTGCGCGTTTCTCGCCGGGCTGGTATCTTTTTATTTATCTTGGCGGATGCTCAAGGGAAATCTGTGTGCCTTTATTTAGATGGATGGGCCATTCCTGGAGCGCTGATGGTGCTGCCGCCGAGCACGCTAATTGCACCCTTAATGCCACATGCAATTATGGGTCATTATCCTCTCCAGGCGGAACATTAGGAATGCTCCACCAAATCTCAGGAAAACTAAAACAATACCAATTTAACGAATTGTTCATGGACTGTTCTCTGTAAAACGAATGGTCCCTGAACTGTTCTCTGTACAACCAATTGTTCCTGGACTGTTCTCTGTATAACGAATTGTTCATATACTGTTCTTTGTATAACCAATTGTTCCTGGACTGATCTCAGTAAAGCGACTTGTTCCTGTACTGTTCTTTGTATAATAAACTGTTCCTGGACTGTTCTCTGTATAAAGAATTGTTCCTATACTGTTCTTTGTATAACCAATTGTTCCTGGACTGATCTCTGTAAAGCGACTTGTTCCTGTACTGTTCTTTCTATAACCAATTGTTCCTGGACTGATCTCTGTGAAGCGACTTGTTCCTGTACTGTTCTTTGTATAATCAATTGTTCCTGGACTGTTTTCTGTATAACGAATTGTTCCTGGACTGTTCTCTGTATAACGAATTGTTCCTGGAATGTTCTATTAATAATGAATTGCGTCTGGACTGTTCTAGGTACAACGAATTGTTCCTGGACCGTTCTCTGTATAACCAATTGTTCCTGGACTGTTCTCTGTATAACGAATTGTTCCTGGAATGTTCTATTAATAACGAATTGCGTCTGGACTGTTCTAGGTATAACGAATTGTTCCTGGACTGTTCTCTGTATAACCAATTGTTCCTGGACTGTTCTCTGTATAACGAATTGTTCCTGGAATGTTCTATTTATAACGAATTGCGTCTGGACTGTTCTAGGTATAACCAATTGTTCCTGGACTGATCTCTGTATAACGAATTGTTCCTGGACTGTTCTCTGTATAACGAATTGTTCCTGGAATGTTCTATTAATAACGAATTGCGTCTAACCTGTTCTAGGTATAACGAATTGTTGCTGGACTGTTCTCTGTATAACCAATTGTTCCTGGACTGTTCTCTGTATAACGAATTGCTCCTGGACTGTTCTCTGTATAACGAATTGTTCCTGGAATGTTCTATTAATAACGAATTGCGTTTGGACTGTTCTAGGTATAACGAATTGTTCCTGGACTGTTCCCTGTATAACCAATTGTTCCTGGACTGTTCTCTGTATAACGAATTGTTCCTGGACTGTTCTCTGTATAACCAATTGTTCCTGGACTGTTCTCTGTATAACCAATTGTTCCTGGACTGATCTCTGTGAAGCGACTTGTTCCTGTACTGTTCTTTGTATAATCAATTGTTCCTGGACTGTTCTCTGTATAGCGAATTGTTCCTGGACTGTTCTCTGTATAACGAATTGTGCCTGGAATGTTCTATTAATAACGAATTGCGTCTGGACTGTTCTAGGTATACCGAGTTGCTCCTGAACTGTTCTCTGCATAACCAATTGTTCCTGGAATGTTCTCTGTATAACAAATTGTTTATGGACTGGTCTATGTATGACGAATTGCTTCTGGACTGTTCTCAGGATAACGAATTGTTCTTGGACTGTTCTCTTTGCAACGAATTGTTCCTGGACTGTTCTCTGTATAACGTTTGCTCGATATCACCAAATAATTTATTTTCTATTTACAGTAAGGGTTATGCTTCCAAAGAACATTCCTTGATTGGCTCGATTTTTCTTGATGTTAGGATGGAAGTTTCGTTTAATTGGGCGCCTTTTAGACTCTGAACATGGCTGTTCTGAGCATGGTCGGCACTTCTGAGCATGGTCGGCACTTCTGAGCATGGTTGGCACTTCTGAGCATGGTCGGCACTTCTGAGCATGGTCGGCACTTCTGAGCATGGTCGGCACTTCTGAGCATGGTCGGCACTTTTGAGCATGGTCGGCACTTCTGAACATGGTCGGCACTTCTGAGCATGGTCGGCACTTCTGAGCATGGTCGGCACTTTTGAGCATGGTCGTCACTTCTGAACATGGTCGGCACTTCTGAGCATGATCGGCATTTCTGAGCATGATCGGCACTTCTGAGCATGATCGGCACTTCTGAGCATGGTCGGAACTTCTGAACATGGTCGGAACTTCTGAACATGGTCAGCACTTCTGAGCATGGTCGGCACTTCTGAGCATGGTCGGCACTTCTGAGCATGGTCGGCACTTCTGAACATGGTAGCCACTTTTTTAATGTTATTCCACAGAACTGAGCATAGACCAGCCAACCAACAAAAAAAAATCAATGAGCTTCTCTATAAATTAGTTATAACTAGTAGACCATCACGCGGACGAGCACGACTGGTAATGTAAGAAGTCATGATAGCTCAGACATTTACTATTACTAGTCAAATGATTATATTAGGATCGGCGAAGAGATAAATTTCCAACTTAAAATTTAAGGTTTGAATTGTTCAGTTTCAGCCATTTGCAATAAATTTTCCCGGAAAGTTTTTAAATAATATATATTTGATCATTTTTCGTGATATAAAATTTAATACGTAAGCCCGAGCTAGCGAACATTTCACTGTTCTGATAAAACAGGACTTTTTCTGACAAATAGTCCAAAATTGAAATAAAACAGACGGGAAATGAGGACTGCGTGATTCAAAAATATATTAGAACAATTCATTCAATATATTGTAACGTGTGCGGTTTCGTGTGCGACATGTTTCAGTGTGCACGGCTAACTGTGCGACTTATTCAAGTGTGTACGACTTAGTGTGAAACTTAGTCTAGCGTGTACGGGCTTCCCATTCTTTCTGTCCTGGATACTGACCATCGTGTTGGAATAGGTCTAAGGCGTTAACCAGCCGGCATGCCTGCAGTGAAGCCTTGACTACTGACAGATGGTTATCGTGCTCATGTGACACTTGTTTCTCATCAGATTTCATTGTAGGAGAGTCGTGAACATGTAGGCTAGTTTATCGTTGAGCGACGGCTGACTAACGGTTGATGACTTTGACCCACACTCAAACAGTAGCTGTGGTCCATCATTTTTTGAAGATAAATATGCTCCCCAGCGAGCTCGTTCGCGAGTACAAAAATATCCTCCTAATATGCTGTAGAAGAAATCTGGTTAAAATAACGAAATTGTGGTGAATATAGAATAGAACAATCGAGGGACGTTACTCCAAAAAAAGAAACATTCACACGTAATCCGGTAGACTGAGGTATTTTTTAGGATTCAACATTTCGAGATTTGAGGATTTTATTTTTGAGACCCAAAAGTTGTAGAAGTAACCGTAACAGTTTTTCCAGTGTATTTTTTGTTATCTCAAATTATTGACGTCCTCTATACTACCGCAATTGATGTTAATGGTAAAGTAAATGTTGTAAATGTTGTTGAAATGGTGAAAAAATTATCACGAACATGTTGGATTTAAGAAAACAGAAAACTGTATTTTACGACTTCTGAGTTTCTGTAAATAAGAAGCTCGACTTTATTTTACATAGATAATGTAAAAAAAATATAGAGTATTTTAACCACTATCCCTATTGCAAAGTGATCATTCTTTTTGTTATTTTATCCGTCTATTTTTTCAATGTACAAGTTAAGCGTGCAATGCGAGTATTTGTACTTCATACGCATGAATGCTTTCTGAACGGTAAACAAACCTCCACAGCCTTCAACAGCTGTCAAGTTTCTCTGTTTACGCAATGCGTGAATTTTCATGATTTAACCGTAACTTTAATTTTTTTTTTTTTCCAAAGAAATGCTTATTAAGCGTGCAAGCTTACGTTGGGGATCAACCATATGATTGCAGGACTGTGCCAGTCCCTCTATCTGGACGCTAGGGATCAACCATATGATTGCAGGACTGTGCCAGTCCCTCTATCTGGACGCTAGGGATGAACCATATGATTGCAGGACTGTGCCAGTCCCTCTATCTGGACGCAGTTGGCACGTTGTTCGCAAACGTCTCTTTGTGAATACGTGGCTCCGCGTGTCATTGAAGAATGGTGGCCAACATAAATGAGGTATCTGGAAAGTACCAAACAGCAAACTGGTAAACTATAAGATTTCACATTCAACTCGGAGCTTCGACCACTGTGAGTTTAGATATAACCAATTTTATATTATTATTATTCAAATCATT
>SDVV010029411.1:0-11818 GCA_016164225.1 Gammarus roeselii
TTAGTTTATATATAATATTAAAAAAAATACCGATCACAAACGTTTAACACCTCCTGGGAAAGGTAGTTTTGTTTCTTTGTTATGGATTAACTATTTCCATTTTTCCTCTTGCTAATGTACTCCATTTGTCACTGTGCGTTCATTCAAGTCATTTGTTATATACATCAGATAAAATACTACCGTTTAAACCCTTCAAATTATCAGGAATTAATCTATATTTTGAGAATCGATGTCGTCATGGCAACAAGCATTGCAAGATGACGAGCGACAATTCATGTTAACTCCCTTAGCCCCTGACATAGATGTAACTTGCTGGGTTTACATTTCAGTTCTATACATAATATTAGTAGGGATCTTTAGAGATGGAAAAGTTTCGGTACTTTTCAAATTAAGTAATTGAGTATTGAGATATTTCCTGGAACTGATGTTTTAACCGTAAGCTCTGCTTCGCGAGTTTTTGTCGACATTTAACAGCTCATTGGGAAATTTGTGGCGATATTCACATTCTTCTCTCCGTCTGATGATATACTTTAGCTCAAACTAGTATTCCCATGCAATTCTGGATAACGTCAGAAAATCCCGCTGTAACGTTGACCTTGAAGTTTCTTCATGCAGACATTTTTTCTTGTTGGCTTCCTCAAGCATATCAAGTAAATAATTGTGATAAAAGACAAATCTAAAAGAGGCCTAAACACTACAATAAACATTCATTCAATTTGTTCTCCAAACGAACCCATCACCTGATCGTACTTATAATCAATTTATTCCACAGATTGTTTCAGGAGCCGAGTTGCCGATCCAACAATCGAAGACCATGGATATTATTTCAGTGAGTGGGAGGGGGCAGTTGTATGCTGATTCTTGCAATATATTACTTATGATGGGATGCATAGTATTGTGATTGGTTTGCATGAACCTTGTTCTGTGAGTGGTTGGTTTACTTATAGAAAACTGATTTTGAAGTCAACTTTCCAAAGGGATGCTCTTTTGTCGTTGCTTATAATTCGGGAATGTTGGTGACTGTATGGAACGGGCTTCTAGGTGTTTGTTTCGTATGCTGGACACTTGTTCAAGTCCGGTAGCTGACGAGTTTCATCTACGTTTCATAACTGGTGCAGTGTCTTGTGTCAGTGCTAGTGTGGCCGTGGTGTCGAGAGGAAATTAGGGCTCTTGCCTGATGCCCTGCTCGTCGAAATTTGTGTTTGGTTCAGTACTGATGTTAGCGTAATAGTTTATGAGTATGTTGGCGTGTTTGTGCCTTCTGGTTATGATCTCTGCATTTGAACCTATTGCTTCTTTGTGATAGGATTTGTTGGTTGAGCAATCTCGCGCGTTTATTATTTTTGGGCCAAGTAGAAAGTTTTTTTATTAGTTTGTAGTATATTTGAGCGTCTAGCTCACCTTATCGTGTTCTGATATCTTCTCTGGCGGTTTTTGTTTTGTTATGTTGCAAGTCGTTCCTAGCAAATGCGTGTGGGGGTAAGAAGATGTATGTGAGGAAAGTTATTCCGCTGAGAACAACTGCTATTGGAGGATATAACCTTGGTTCTACTATAGCTTGGTTCCAAGGCTACATGGGAATGCTATTTGGGATGGTGCTGTTTACGTTGTTTGTGGGTACTACGGATACTGTAACTGTTGAGAAACAATGTGGATTATTTATAGTTGTACTCGTTGGAGTGATGTGAAAAGATGCCAGCGAGGAAAAGTGAGGTCGCTATTGTAGATCTTTTGAATCAAGCTTGCTCCCTACTTAAAGGCAACGGTTCAGTCTTGTGCCAAGTAGTGTTTACAAATAATGTTCATGTTGTGCTGGCATGATGTATCTAATATCTGTGGGGCAGCCTCGTTGGAGGATTTTATTTTATCTCTGAGGCACGAACAACTTCATCTGCCAGGAGTGCAGACATGGGCTATTGATAGAATGAGCTTCATGCACCTAGATAGTGTGTTCTTGTATGCAGTAGAATCGTCTGATGTGATGATTGCTGAGAGAAGAAGGCGGTATGTATTAAGGTAGAAGTGTTTAAGAACACAGATGCTGAGTATATGGATATAATTTGGGATGAGATGGTTGCTCTCCACTGGCGAAATGTGTAAATTCCCTCAAAGATATCAGTATCTAACTGAATTGACTTCATATTGACAACTTATAACCCGATTTGATCTCGCACAAATATCGCTTGAAGTTCTCGGTTTCGATTTTGCCCTTCTCATACAAATGTTCAAACAAAACTTGTTAATTAAATTCGGTTCTCCTATTTTCCAGGAAAGTTCGTGCAACCTTGACACGATGCTGAGTCCAGCAAATGATGTGAATACAAAGAACACGAGGGCGCCACCGTTTGTGAGAGCAACTCGTGCTGCTGCTCGGGCCGCGGAGGAAAATATCACTGCGACGATGCGTTGGGAGCAATCGGACTACGATGATGTGGCTGACGAGGAGTCAATGTTCATAGGAACAAATCTAGAGAGACGCCCACCCGTCACCGGGAAGAGGAAACTATCAATCAGGGGGAAAGTCAATACAAAACCAATGAGCAGTGAAAGCGAACAGATCAAACTAAACCTTCCTGGCATTACTGCTGAGAATGAGACATTCAACGGAAGAATGGAGCCGGATTGGAGATACTCAACCATCAGAAAAATGGACCGAGAAGTCGAGGAGATCAAAGAAGGCCTCGTCGCTATCGCTAACGTGACAACAGAAGTTATCACCTGGGTGGATCAATTCTGTGAACACGGAATGAGCAGCGAACTGCGCCAAGAACTTCCTGAACTTCATCAATACTATTTAGTGACGAACAAACTAGATAGCTATACCGGTACGGAACATGATTTGTTAAATCAAGCTAGAGGGCTTTATGAGAGAATGATTCCTCTAGCACTCTGGTTTAAAAAGAATCAAGGAGATGAACAGATCATAGCGTTAAATATCCGACTCGAAAAAATTTGTGTTGACCTTCACGAAATGATTGATAAACTCAAGGATTCATTGAAAAAGATGCGCACGTTGAAGGTCAACTACGGAATCGTCGAGAACACGCCCGAGATGAACTCTAATTTGGATCATGAAGAAGTGCCAAAGCCCAGCAGTTCCAACTTGGGTGAAGAAGGTGCATCCAATTCCGGGGGCTCAATGGTGGGCACTGAATGCGGTGCTTCAAGTCCCGAAGACTACTTCACAAGCGATGAGGCGGGCTTTTCAAATTTTTCAAACTCATCCTTAGGCGTTGAACGAAGCGTATCAAATTCCGGGGACTCAGCCATTGGTTGTAAAGGAGTTGCATCAAAATATGAAGGCTTATTCACGGTTGAGGAAGGCTCATCAAATCTTGTGAGCGATGAAGGCATCGCATCACATCCCGACAGCTTATCTTAATGTGATGAAAAAGCATTCAATGGAGTAATCCGGTGGGAAGAGATCTGTCTGATAGCGTCAGATGGTGGAAAATTGAACGCCACTTCAACACTAGCCCTGAAATTGTAATAAGAGGGGACTAAGAGTGTTGCTGACATGTGAAGCCATGTCGAATTGAAAAAAGGCGAGATTGCCGCGATAATTTTCGCAACGGATTCTCCGTTATTTGTTGAATAAACTGATAGAAAATTGGACTCCTTGAACTTTTATTATACATTCCTGTATTTCTTCAGACCTTAAGGATGTGGCTGCTGCCTCGGCCCCACCCTGACTTAGCCTTTTGATAGTAAGGGCAAGAGACTAACTAAGATCACTTAAATTGTAACCGTTCATCTATTCAAACTCAAGAACAGCTGTTGCCAGAAAATTGTTTTCTCGCAGTATGCTGGCTTTTAATTTCAATTACCACCGATCCAATTTGACATACAACGTCGATGTTGATAAAGTGAATGTTCATTCAATTTTTTTCACTCATGAACTAACCGTAACATGATTTTTCAAATTTTAACAACCTCAATAGTAACATGCGCACTGCTGGTTTCGTACAATTCATTCAGTTAAGTGGTTACTCCTGCTACTAGAAAATATTGAAAGATTAAGATCAGCTGGTTTCTAAATCATCTTGATGAACACCTTCATCACGACGGACAAAAACCAATCAACCAGCAGTCAGAAAACAGAGTGCTCGATGTCAAAAATGACCCATAAATGTGGCGCTGTATGTCGTTATTAGTTTGATCGGTCAGTATGTGATTAACCAAAAAAATAGTATTCTATTGGCTGCCGTGTCAAGTCTCTTGTGACCATGGTAGCAAGGTGCGTACTGCTGCGTATGGTACGATCTGTAACATAAAAGGTTGAGCATGTGAGCTGCAGAAGCGGGCAAACCTTTAACCAAATATTGGTAGCCTCTGTAGAACCAGAATAAACGAAAACCACAATTCAACCAATAAATCGCCAGACGAGTGCTGATCGACGTCTAATGCTTGTCGTCATTACTTATTTAATCATTTGTGGCAGCTGAGCAGACAACAGTCGTTTCAGAAGCCTTAGGTATATACTGTATTTCAAATGGCGAAGCCCAACATTATTCACTCTGAATTTCGTTCAGACTCACCACGAAGTCATTCAAGTTCAACTCTAAAACACCATCACCAAACCTGATAGCGAAGAATTTTACGCATGCGGTTAAACGAAACATTAGGAAAACAAGAGGTCATGTCTCCGTGTTTGTCAAATCTTTCGAGGAAACTTTGTCTCTGCATTCGTCAGCTCAAACGAAGATACTGCGAATCTGTTTCACGAAAATCTTTTGCCTCCGAGTTCGGCTGCTCATTCGAAGATTTTGTGTCTCTGTGAGCGGCAGCTTAGGATAAGATGTTGCGTGTCTGTGTTCGGTAGCTCTCACGAAAATGCTGTTTCTCCGAGTTCGGCAGTTCTTACAAAGATGATGTGTCGCTGTGTTCGGTTGATCTAATGAAAATGCTGAGTCTCTGTATTTGACAGCTCTAATGGCGTTGTTATGTTTGTGTTCGACATCTCTATTGGAGATGATCCGACTCTGTGCTCGGCATCATACACAGATGAAGTGTCTCTGGATTCGTCGACTCCTAAGAAGGTATTTTGTCTCTGTGTTCAGCAGCATATGAAAATGTCGTCTCTGGGATCAGCTGCTTCGCCAATAGATGCTGTGACTCTTTGTTCGGAAGCTCTCACTAAGAGATCGTCCGTTGCTGCCGAAATGCCATGAAGAATGGTTGCCATAAACAACGGAGACACTCCAGGCCCCTAATACTGCACGCCAAGATGATATAGTTCTGGACCATAGAAACAGCAATGTAAATGACGGACCTGCCTTTTTTTGCCATACAGAATTTCCCGGTAGAAGGTTTCAAATGTATCATGAACTGTTGTACATGTATTCTGATATGTTCGTGTTAAATTCAGTTGGTTGCTTGTTATTCCGTTAGGAGAACAAATAGGGCACAAACTGAAATATATGGAGTCATTGCGTTTATACTCACCCTATGCAAATACCCGGAAAAAAAAACAGAGCTCTAAGTAACAATAAAGGTTGACTATGATTAATACCTTGGAGAAAGGCTTGCCAAGAGTTGCAGACTCTGTTTTTCATATATGCTTTGAAAGTTAATTACTCGTTTATGCAGGGTGTCCTTCAGGATCTACTCCACTGTGTACATGTTTTGGATGAAAACTGTTATAATAATGATAATAATGTTTTTAATAACCGTTATAATAATACTCACGATTTTGACTAATACTGATATCATTTTATTATTAAAACAAACAATTGTTCTTATAAACTAGTGTAATTATTATTATCATAGTAATAATAATTGTCACTATTATTTTTTTTGTCTGTTTTTATTTTAGTACTTTGTGAAGATATTCTTTTTATCATTTTCATTTTCGTGTTTCTTACAGATGTCGAACATTAACAGCCCAACGAAATTACCAGTATCGTTTCACCTTCCCCCACATCGAGAAACCACCCTATATTTGTTCCGATAGTCGGAATGACTTCATTTTGGGAAAGATTATACATACGCCGGGTGGAAAGAAGACAACAGACTGCCTAACGAACTGAACAATTTTCGTGTTAAAATTTAGGCGAGTGGGATATCCCGCCAGACGAGAGGAAGATCCGACTTTATGATCTTATGTGGAATGCCACAAGATCTTGAGAAGAATAAAATAATGGGATGGAGATGGCTTCGTAATACTTGGGTGTACTCCTCAAGACTATGAGTCTTGGTAGATCAAATAGTGTTGTGGCTTGTAAAATATAGGAAACTTACATACGTCCTACACACTGAAATGAATTATGACAATATCAACCGACATTTTTTTTATTTGATAATTAAAAAAAGTTCTTATGCTGCTATAACAAAATCATATTATTTCCGGATGTTGTGAATTGAAAATGTTATTTATAAGATTATTCATTGATGAGGATTATTAATTTTATATCAAGAAGATAAAATAACCATGTGTTAAATACACATCAATTGTTGATTGATTCGCTGGAAGTTGGCTTTGTAGCAAGCCATGAAAAATGGTCAGCGATGAAGAATATCTATCTTTTCCGGTGCCAATGTTCTCTGCAGGTCGACCAGCCCTAGCCTCAATCAATTTACATCAACATACTCCTACTGATCAGGCATTTGATTGGGAATTGAACAACGTCGCCACCCCGTTAAATATTAACGTTCAAGAGGAGCGCCGAGGGATACGAATAGAAAATGTCCAAATAGTCTGTACGTTGGGGTATTGGAAACCATATACAAAGAGTTTTGAATGTTTTCATTTAAGTTAGCACGTAACTAAACTTTTAACTTTAATGCTGAAACAACAATATCCATTATTGTTTTCCATCCTAGTTATTCAATTGGTGGATGATTTTTGGCTTCCTCTCACTAATTGACACATCTGTTGTGTAACAATTTTCATTAATTTCCATTCCATGAATCTCTCGCTTCCACTGCTAATACCGACCACCACATAAAAGTTGCAACCCCCGCGGTCAAGTCTTTAAATCTCTCGTCCTAAGAGTTTCTCCGGAACTTTTCTCATCACAGAGATGCTGGGTTCCCCCTCCCCTCCTCAGTAAAGTTTGGACTTGAGAATGTAAAACTGTGCTACCAAGATTGTTTCACCGCCGACTGGAACTGGCCGGTGAAGAACAAACTCATTACACTAGGTGTGATATCTTTGTTTTTGTGCAAGAGGAAGAATTAAGTGGGTCGTTCCCTTAAATGTTCATTGCACTATTAGTTTATCAAACTTAAACCAATTTTTTGAATCTAATATTTCCACATTCGTTTCTTTTTTTCAAGCTTGAATTATATTTATTTAACGATTTATAATATGTATATTGCTTATCAGCACGTTGATTTTATATCTGATATTTGTTTTGCCTGCCATGTCTTCTGTTGGGCGGCGTACAGTGCCCCTCAATTCACTACCTCAATGCTGCTGCTGCTCGACCCAGTTATTTCGTCTGTGTTCGGGTCGAATTTAGATCCTGTTTTGTTCGTTTGAGTTCCGTATTAAGAATTTTTGTTTGTTTCTTGCGTGACGTCGTTTTCCGGTACTCTGGCTATGCTCATCGCGGACTGCCTCTTGTTGTAATGTTTCTTTACATAAGTACGGAGTTAAATACCGAACTGTGTTCGGTATTTAACTGGTGAACAAAGGAAGTCTTCCATACACAACAGTCCTTCTTCAAAGGATCTTTTCCAGGGCAATTCATTGCGTGTGTTGCACGGTTTTATGTGGAAAAATTATTATGTTTGATGGTACACTACCGGTTACATAGCAAGCAGCTGCTTTGGTGACAAATTCCATATGCAGCTAGATAATAGGGGTGGATAATGGTTTGTAAACCGGTAGGCCTACCATAATTCACTCATATTTCGATAGCTGGGTGGTGAATAAAAAAACTGTCTCACGGTCATGGAACATCAAAAATAACGACTTATTCGGAAACATTTTGTCAACAGCCAATGTGACAGACAGAACGCACACCTCCTTAATGTTATATGGTTAAATATATGAGATCGGAATGCAGTACTTAAAAGTAATATGAAATATTACACAGTACGACAGGAGGAAAAAAATCGTCCACGCTATCCTGCATGCGGGTCTCAACAGCACGCGAATCCAATACGCGAGTCCCTATGGATTTGAAAATACAATTGGAATAAATCCCGTTATTGGATATTTCCATGCCTAGTCAGTGTATAAAATTGATTTCTATTCGAATTAGTTAAGTAAGTCATGCAATAAACTCGGCATAAATGATTCCAAAGTCAGATCAATATTGTTGAAATCGATTCAAGGGTTGCCTTCGAAGCGGTGAGAGAGGTTACTCATTATTTAGCAACGAAAAATGGTTTTGAATCAATAGATGAAACCAATAGATTCAATATTTTGAAAATCTCGATTATAAGCTAGAATGATTAAGAAAATTATCAACCACGTATCCACCTGAATCAGTTCTCAAATTATTAAACTGTGATAGTGGCAACCAACAGAACAACACGGCAGCACCGGAGCCTTCTCAAGACACTGCGAATGTATTTAACTGCATTCATGTGAGACATCTGGTCCCCAAGCCCATCCACTTGTCCTCAGGCACACGAAGGAAGGCACGTGGCAGGATCACACGGATTACTTGCCCTCGATATGGACATAACAATAATTGAGGGACGGGCTGCTGTTGAAGTCCCGTTGTTCATGAATGGAAACGCTATAATAATGGAGTTGGGAAAATAGATACAAGCGATTGGTAGAACTATTCAAACGGCCATACTCCGAATACCATTAGAGTAAGTCCAACAAGACGGAAACTCTAATACGCTAAATAGCTGCTAAATAGATGCAATTTTGACGTCATTATTCGTAATAACCATGCTGCGTCCACGCTCCATATATTTTTTTTCTTCTCCGCTTGTTGGTCCCAGGCGTTGACGAAATATTTTGGGCTTCAATTAAAGGCACCATATGTTGCAATAGCCTAATATCTTTTTATTCGCAATAGCTAAAATTGTAACAGTAGTTAAAACATATTATCTAGTGAAGATCCCGTTCTCTCGTAGCTATACCATACCCCTGCATACTATCATTATCCCGTTCCTCTCGTAGCTATACCATACCCCTGCAGACTATCATTATCCCGTTTCTCTCGTTGCTTTACCATACCCCTGCAGACTATCATTATCCCGTTCCTCTCGTAGCTATACCATACCCCTGCAGACTATCATTATCCCGTTCCTCTCGTATTATTCCATCCCCTGCAGACTATCATTTTGCTGCATAGATGAAAAAATTGTACGTGTTCTTTCCTTCATCAATGGATTAGAACGACAGGGAAACAACTCAGTACTGTTTTTCTAGATATCAAATATAAGTTTGGCAAAGATAAAGTCAAGAATCTTATGGCGATGAAAGAAATTGAGGATTTGTATGACATTTAACCATGAATTAATTGGAGATGAATCCTCCAATCCAAGAAGGGCGACTCCATGAGACGGTTTAGTACTCCAGCTCATCTTCGTTCGATCCCTCACCTAATCCCTCCCCCATAATGTGTCCTTTGCCTCATCCCCGGGATCTTCGGGTCGTAAATTCGTTCATTACTATGATGTCAGGGCCGTTGGAACCCCATCTGGTCCTTATTTAACTTTAATTACTTATTGCGGCCTCCATTTCGCTGCAAGGCTCCGTGACTTTACCTAAGGCAGAGATAGAGCTAAATAACGGACAGGCAGTAGCAGGGCGTGTGGAATATTTTGGCATCCACGATTGTACTTAGCTCAAACTCTTTGCAGACCAAATGTAATGTTTAGGTGAAGGATATTATTATAAATCCGTTCATTTAGTACATAGTGAACGTTAGCTGGACATAACATAAAAACGTTTCACCGAGGGAATTCAGGGAGGTAGACCAGGAACTTGGATGCTATCGTCCCTGCAACACTCTCACACCCTCTCCAAAACGGTTGTCATATTTTGTAATCGTTCATTCAGCGACGACGCGTACTTCGCCTCAATACCAAAAAGCTGCCATCGCCGGCCGAGTGGAGGGGACAAGAACGATAGCGAGCAAGAGCTATATTTTTAATTTCGAGAGGCTTACAGTAAATGTTCCTTTCAGAAATACAAAACTGATTTCGTTCGTATGTATTTGGGAAGATGGTCCTCATAAGTGAACAAATCTAGGTTGGAAATGTGTGTGAACACATTTCCATTGAAAGGGACAGAAATAGGATTTCTGTTCTCAATCCCTTATGTGCTTCGGAAAATTTGAGATAATTCCACGTTTGTTTTGAAGTGTATTTTGTTAATGGAGTGTTGTTCCTCAGGCTTCTCTGTTTCTTACTGGATGATCACCTTTGTTCAGTGAGGGCTCTGAACATGGAAATGGTGGATGTATTCATCTACTTCTCCGTCAAAAACTACTCGAAAACATGATGATACCCCCACGACTTAAGGACAACCTAAAAATGTTTTGTATATTTTTGTGTAGTCTTTCTTCACCTTCACACCCAACGAGAAAAACGAACTTGACACATATGTGGAGACAGTTTAATATTTAGTTTGTAATGAGCAACTAAATGAACATTGATGATAGGTAACCGACAAGCCAAAAATAATTTTTCAATTGATTTCTTATCATCCGAATATTGTTGAGTGTTACTGCACGACACAAATTTCATTGAACACTCGTACTATTCCCGCTAATGATACACTTAAAAAATTGTGGTACACACTCGTACAATTCATACTCATAATACGCTACACATAATCTGTGTACATCGTCGTACTATTCATACTCATCCAAACGAAGTTGAATCGCACTACAAATCAGAACATAATCAGTTGTTACTTCTCCGTTTGCCAACTTTATTCAATGAATAATTATTTTCTTATTTTTTGTCCAAAAAGGTACAACGTCTATAGAAATGAAAGCTTACACTATATCTAACTTCATTCACAATCTTTTGCTTGGTTAATCATTACAATAAAATTTCATATTTTATAAGATAAAAGATTGCTATGTAATCGCTTGGAAATAATAGAAATGTCGTTCTGATTTCCATTTATTAGTAGTGATTTCTGTGGTTTGGAAACGCCGCAACTGGTTTTGAATGTTCAAAACCAACGGGCGGGCATTTATTCCAAAAAAGGTATAGGCGCAAAAATCGCCCTGGAAAAGAAGGCGCAAAAATCGCCCTGGAAAAGGAGGCGCAAAAATCACCCTGGAAAAGGAGGCGCAAAAATCGCCCTGGAAAAGGAGGCGCAAGAATCTCCCTGGAAAAAGAGGCGCAAGAATCGCCCTGGAAAAGGAGGCGCAAGAATCGCCCTGTGAAGGAATTAGATTGGCGATACTTAGGATGTATGTTATTTGCGAAGGAATTAGGTAGGCGATAATTAGGATGTATGTTATTTATTAATGTATCCGACTCAGGCGCTGTATTTCTCGGACATTGTAGTTAGATGTTAAGACAAATTGATCAAGATAGTTACTGTTACTTCATAGTATTACCAAGAACGCTGGTTTTTTGTGACTCGACCGAATATGCTATTGGTGAAGAAATTAAATAGATGATAATAAGGATGTATGTTATTTGTTAGTGTGTCTGACTCAGTCGCTGTATTTCTCGGACATTGTAGTTATATGTGAAGACAAATTGATCAAGTTAGTTACTGATGATACGTAGAGATACCAAGAACGCAGGTTTTTTGTGACTCGGCTAATGCATTTGTTAGATCACATCTCGAGTGCTCTGTTCTATTTGGGTCAAGTGAGGTACTGTTGGTACATAGAGCCTGCCCGTGAACGGAGTTTTTTTTGTGACTCGACCGAATATG
>SDVV010029412.1:0-11818 GCA_016164225.1 Gammarus roeselii
ACACTCGCCGCAGAGCAGTAAGTGTAGAACTGTGTTCTAACACTCGCCGCAGAGCAGTAAGTGTAGAACTGTGTTCTAACACTCGCCGCAGAGCAGTAAGTGTAGAACTGTGTTCTACACTCGCCGCAGAGCGGTAAGCGTAGAACTGTGTTTTACACTCGCCGCAGAGCGGTAAGCGTAGAACTGTGTTCTAACACTCGCCGCAGAGCAGTAAGTGTAGAACTGTGTTCTAACACTCGCCGCAGAGCAGTAAGTGTAGAACTGTGTTCTAACACTCGCCGCAGAGCGGTAAGCGTAGAACTGTGTTTAAACACTCGCCGCAGAGCAATAAGCGTATAACTGTGTTTTAACACTCGACATTTCTGACACACGTTCCTTATTTATCCTTTCACATTATCTAGCGGGATCAAGTCCTTGGAATTCCAAAGGCCAATGACCATCACATTTTGTGCCAACTAGCTGATTTGTCAGACGAAACCATTCCGAACGCGTTATTTGGATGAAATCTAGCTGTAAGATCAGTACTTAGGAATCCATGTTATGTCTACAGTTATGAATATTTCAGAAAATCCACCTTATTGGTTTCAACTTTACTTTAAAACCGCATGATAATTTCCGTCGTTTGTGCCAGCTGATCATAGCAAACACTTTGGCATCCATCAGGCTATTGAGATCATGATGATGGTTTAAAATAGACGTGCAGTCCCATCAAAGTCTCCAACTCTATTTAGCAAGGGAGAGGATGTGTTCTGGGCCTTCGTGGATCTGGAAAAGGCATACGACAGGATTGACAGGGGAGCGCTGTGGAGAGTGTTGCGTTCGTATGGAGTGGGCGGAAAGCTGTTGACAGCGGTGCAGAGTTTCTATGTTGGCAGCCGAGCATGTGTCAGAGTGGGAAGCAAGGTGAGTGATTGGTTCTCAGTGAAAGTGGGTTTGAGACAAGGCTGCGTGATGTTTCCTTGGCTGTTCAATCTCTATATGGATGGAGTGGTCAGGGAGGTGAACGCGATATAGCTGTGTCGGGGCTTGGAGCTCTTGGAAACGAATGGACGGAGTTGGCAGTTGAGCCTGTTGGTGATTGCTGATGATACGGCGCTGGTGGCGGCTTCAACGGAGAAGCTATGATAGCTAGTGTCTGAGTCTAGTAGAGTGTGTGAGAGAAGGGATCTTCGAGCGAAAGTGGGTAAAAGTAAAGTAATGTGATACGCGAGGACTGCCGATGCGAGCAGAATTAGTGTCTTCCTAACTGGAGAGTTGTTGGTAGAAGTCCATTGTTTATAGGTATCTGGGCTCCCATGTGGAGAAGACCAAACTTGTGGAAACTGAGGGGAAGTCGCAAGTGAAGGAGGGGTGTAAAGTGTTGGGTGCACTGAAGAGCGTAATGAACTGCAGGACGTTGGGGATAGAAGCAAATAGAGGGCTGTATGAGGGTGTCGTTGTCCCAACTGTGCTGTTAGGAGCTGAAACTTGGGGGGTGAGGGCAGAGGAGAGATGAAGGTTGAATGTTTTCGAGATGAAATGTTTTAGGAGCATGGCTGGAGTGTTGCTGAGAGACATGTTCACTAACGACATGGTTCGATTCGGAAAGGGGATGGTGAAGAAGTTAGAGGACAGAGTTGATTCGCCGGTTCTGAGATGGTTCGGGAGCATGGTGAGGATGGTTGAATGGAGATTGGTGAGAAGGGTGTCGAAGGCAGAGGCGAGTGAACGTAGGCCCATAGGGAAACCGAAGTTTATGTGGATGGATGGTGTGAAGAAGGCGTTAGGAAAGAGAAACCTGAGTGTGGAGGTAGCGAGAGAGCGTGCACTGGATAGGCGTGAGTGGAGAATGATTGAGAACGGATGAGTTTTGACGCTGCCCTGATGTGCTTGCCCGCCTAAGGCACATCGTTGAGAGACGGTATGGTTGTGGGCAGGGGTGCCCCTGTTGCCGACACTGACCTCAAACCGCATTCATGACCCGGAGGTTGTGTTGCGTGGTTTCCGGGCGGACCCTTTAGCTCAAAATAGCTAAGGTGTGTGAGAGTGAGTGCATGAGAGTGTGAGGTGCGCGTTGACGTTGGTCACCCCCCTTGCTGGGGGATTTCAGCCTAGTATCTGTATCGACCCAAGCCACGTATTGTTCGTTGTTAGAAGTCTTCCTGGAAGCTTTTCAGATTTTACTCACGTTTTCACGGAATTCGGACTAATAATTTTTGACGCAACAAGATATTTTTGCACTATTTTCGAAGGCGATTGCAAAAAAATCTTTTAGTGAGCGTATGAGAGAACTCGACTTCAAACAAACTGCGCAGTCAAATATGTCATAGTGTGCTTCTTTCTACACATATGGATACATGCATTCATGGGCTATGAGGGTAGAAGCAGAAGTTTTTGACTTTGTATACTAGTCCTAATATTCTTGAAAATGAGATCTATCCTCATTCCATCGGAATCAACGATGAATATCAAAATTGAATTAAATAAATTTTAATAAATATCTCATTGAGTTTCATGACCTGGTACTTCAATTTGAAACAGATGTGTTTGAAATAATTTTGCAATTAGGTTACGCACAAACAGCCAAATCAGAGAGATTCAGGTGACTGAAACTGTCGTCGTTGCTCGTAATATCGTTGGGACTCCAGTGCAGCCTCATAAACCCGTGTCAAGTATAAGTACATGAGCACACGCACCAGCAGAGTAAGTAATATCATAGCTTGCCTTGTCACAAAATATAACCCTTATGCTTGTCATAACTTGGTAAACTTTCTTCGTGACCGTACTCCATTGGATGGACATCAACGCACCAAACAGTTTGTTAAGGCATTGCTATGGCTAAAGCTGCTCCATGTTGCGCTGATTAGCTGTTAGCGGAGTAATAAACTGAGTTCATGGTCAGTGGACTGTATTCTGTTGAGAATAAATTATTAACAATTTTTGAATCAAAATGGTTTGTTATCTTTGTAACTATTTAACTCAAGCGTTGTTTAGGAGCATGACATTTAAGATCCTCATCTGGGACTTAAAAGTCCTTTGGATGGTTGCTCTGCAGAAAAAATGTAGTGAGATGGGGTGCCGTGAAGAGCGGTCGTGCTGAAGAAAATTGCAAGTCAAAAGGAATGGGTCGCTTTCCAGCAAGTTAATATGTTCAAGAGATTCCGACAAAATCGTAACTTTTACACGAGCTAAGAATTATTTTGACAACCGACTAAATTACTCCTGCTAATTGATAAAAGTGATTATTGTTGAGAGAAATCTATTTTTTATAACTTTCGTGTTTGTTTTGAGACATAACTTAACCCTTCTAGGAACGTGTGGCGTTTAAAATCTTACACAAAACTTGCTCATATCGCTTCAATATGCTGTTATATGTTGCTCAACTTCAAGCTTTTCTTCAATTCAATAATCATCAATGTAATCGTTCAATAAACGGTCAAAAATCGTTAGTACTTTGTCTACAAATATCATAATTACATGCATTCACATGAGCATCATCGCCACATTAGGGCGACACGGTCATGAATGGTTGTAGGTTTAGTGGGGGACAGACTGTCGTATGCGGAGGTTGTGTTGATGAGAGCGCACTCCGTCTGATACGCCGCGGAGTAACGGTCCAGTAAAACTTCTACCATAGGGCTTGTTATTCATATTTACTTCACAAAATCTAATCGATTGACTATACTACAGGCACGAAAGATGCATGCTACACATGATGACTGAATGTCAATTTCCAATCCTGAGGATATCATAGCGCAAAGACAAATCGCTGCCTCAGCACAGTGAACTTTTCTCCTGCCGAAGTTATTAAATATATAGAAAAATTGAACGTTACAAAATCTCGTGGTTCGGACCAAGTTCATCTCAGAATACTGAAAGAGAATAAGAACAATATTGCCGAACATCTAGCAAACATTCTCACAAAAGCTCCCATAAATGGCACCTGCCCCTTTCAATGGAGAGAGGCCAACGTCACCCCAATTTTTAAAAAAGGGGACGAAAAGTATCCCGGAAATTGCCGCCCAATTATTCTCACCTCAGTCATAGGTAAATTGATGGAAAGTTTTACCACGGATAAAAATACAGAATTCCTGGAATTGAATATGTTAATAGGTGACTCTCGGCATGGCTTCATGCGCAATCGTTCATATCCTACAAGCCTTCTGCTTTTTTCATGAATATAATTGAATTTTATGTCGAGAAATCTCCGATCAACATCATTTTCCATGACTTTTAAAAGGTTTACGACAAAGTTCCTCATCAACACATGGTTAATAAATTGCACAGCATCGATATTCGAGACGAACTCAAAAACTGGATAAAATGCTGGCTCACGGACAGACGGCAGCGAGTCGTACTTAATGGAGCTTCCTTTAATTGGGGTAAAATTACAAGCGGCGTGCCCCAAGGATCTGTGTTAGGTCCAGTTCTCTTCATAATATTCATGAACGATATCGACAGCAACATACTCTCGAACATTAGTAAGTTTGCAGACAATACCAAGCTAGGAGGAAAAGTGCAAACCAAACTCGAGTGTGAGCAGATCCAATTAGACTTGAACAAAATTGTTGAATGGTCAGATAAGTTGCAAATGAAATTCAATGTCGACAAGTGTAAAGCTGTGCACATTGGTCCCCATAACCCTAAGCCCAAATATTCAATGTCCGGAAAGAAACTGATACCTGCCCCCGAATAGAGAGGTGTAGGTGTCATCAATGGTAACGACTTGAAAAGCAGCAAGCAATGTAACGATGCAGCCAAAAAATGCAATAAAATGTTAGGCATGATATCACGCACAATCTCTTACAAGAGCAGAAATAGTATTCGCATTTTATACACTGCATTTGTTAGACCGCACCTCTAGGTGTACCTCACCTTTAGGTGTATACCACACCTTTAGGTGTATTCCTCAGAAAAGACATTATTAAGTAAGAGCAGGTCCAACGTAGAGCTACCAAACTAATCCCTCCGCTACGCAATAAATTGTACGAAGAGAGACGGCGTGAACTTAACCTTTATTTGTTAGTGAAACGTAGAGTCAGAGATGACATGATCGAAGTGAGGAAGATTAAGAAGGGTAAGGGAAACATCGAGCGAGCAAGCCTTTTCACTTAGATGGGAACGGAGTGACCAGGAATAATGGATACAAAATTGTTGGTAAGCGTTTCACACTCAATATCACGCGCAATTTCTTCACGTATAGGGTTGTCGATGAATGAAACAGAATTCCTGCATACGTTGTGAACAGCGATATGATCAAAACGTTTAAGTCACGGCTGGACAAATTCTACCAAAATCGAAGCTAAATAGATCCCCATCTATAGCACTTTCACCAGTAAATTCGTGAAAAATGGCGTACGGCATTGACACCCATACGGTTAAATTAGTGCCCGTCATTGGCACTAGCACGTAAAAAAGGTGCCCGTCATTGAAAACGGCGTTCAGCAATGACGCCGATCAGCATTGGTTTAACGAGGAAGGAAACCGTGACAATCTCAGATCAACAACGTGGGTCGGTGGCTTTCTCTTCAGGTGCTGATTTGAGTTGTTATGAGTGTCATCGTTAAATGCTTTTCCCTTCAACAAACTTTCTCTTTCTTGATCTAGTAGAACAGAAAAAATAAAGACATAATATGCTATCTTAGACATTCTACTTCAGAACTAATCTTCTTACTATCAAAGGGCAACCCAGTTTGGGCAAAAGACCTGTTCTTGTCTTCTTACACCTGCAAGCACATGTAAACAATTGTAGTCATAGCAGTTAATCAGCAACTAGTCGATGAAAATTCGTGGTTTATAACGACCTACAAAAGCGACAACGCGAAACTCCATCGAGACGTTTCGTGACGTGCTTAATAGGGTTAAGCTCTGACTGAAATGTACTCATATATAAAAGAAAACCCCCGCTGAAACGTCTCAACATGTTTGCAGAGCCCTAACGTGAGCGTTGATTTGAAGATCATATCAACCGGCAATCAATCAACAATGTTCTATCTTGAATGTGTCACATAAAGTGACCATGGCCTTTCCTAACATAACACAGAACGAAGAGATCTAACCTAACCAAACAAACAACTTAAAGGTGCCTAGACTTTGAGTCATCGAAATTTTGTTCACGATTTATATCAGTGGAATAGGGCCTATTAATAACATGACATTCATTAAGAGTGTCAAAATAGTTTAATTTATTTTCTGGAGAGTATTAATAATTACCATCTTAAGAAATGCGCACGAAGTACTAGCGTTTTAGAGAAAACGATCATTTTGCTATTCTGCGTGTAAAGACACGTTCTAGTATTACTAAATCTTAGCGCAAACTCTCCGAGTTGGTCTACTTCCATAGAAACAGGTGATTGCTGCTATATAACAGTTTGAATTCCAAACAATATATAAATTTGGTTCATTCACGTGATGGTTAAATTACTTAGATCAGTAGTCAAATTCAGCTGTTGACCATGAACGCGGCAGCGTGTCAAATTGATTAATTATTTCTTGGTCTGACACACAACATACGAGTCAAGAAAGTGATGTTCCTTGAAACAATTTTACAGAACACTAATACTAGCCTACCAAAACAAAGTGGTGGAAGTTTCAAAGTCAAGTGCACCTTAAACCAAAAAATGGTAGGCCCAATATCGCAAATGTGTTCAAGTTGTAGTCAGATTTCGGGCAGAAAAAATCCACAGCCGGTAATTTACGAGTAGACACTACCAAACTCAATCATTAACAAAGTCGGCTACACGATAGCTCTCGAGCGAGGTGGCTAAAACTAGGGTTTATCTGAAAAGTTGTACAAAAAAATACAGCTATGAATAACTGGATAAAAGATTATTTGTGAACGCTTACGTATATGAGTATCGTTGAGTGTGGCTGAAACGGAAATTGGTTTTAATGAAGTTATACACTGTTTTCGTTTCTTTCTTAAGGTAGCTAAAATTTAACGACCTCAAAAGTATTGTCCCTGTAAGAGGTGGGGTCAGATGATAATAATAATTGATATTATTCTATTTATTAAAGCCCTCGATTGTACAATATTGGTCACCGCCGAAAACAAGTTAACCAAGAACATTCATACCGAAACGTACATAATTACGTTCCAAAAAAGCACACTTGAAGACAGATCTAGATTGATAACACGACAAAAATGATTAAATTAAGTTAGAGACAAGTTTGCCTAAAACACCACATGAGTATGTTTACAAACAACAATGTTGGATAGGTTTAGATAATAATGAAATGACTTACCGGATAGATGCTGCTCACTGGCTGTGGGATTCTGCAGTAGGGGTTTTGGTGTTGAAACTCACTTCCCCTATCCTCGCATCCCTATTCCCTTTTCCAATTTTATTTGGGCATCATCGGTCGATTTATTTAAGTTTATTCCCCATTACCTCCCCTACTTACTTTGCTATTGAACCGAAATGATTTCGGTACAGAAACCGTTGCACTGCCAAATTGAAGTGAGAGTTCCTCAATTGTCGATGTGCTAGGCAAGATAACTTCCTAGTATTTGGTCGTTTGGATCCCAAAATTCAATTTTTGCAACCATATTGTTTCATTTACTAATAAATATCAGAGCAAATGGAATTTCTGCTAGCTTTCATCCTTTCTTGTTAAATTGAACTTATTTTTTTCCAGAAAAATTATGATTTGAAAATGTTTTAAGTTTTGCATTGAGAACTGTAATGTTCATTACAACCTGAAATTGCTATGTGAAATTCAGTTTTATTCTAACTTCAATTTACCGACATGAATTTGATGCAGCTGGAGTTGCAAGACTCATAGCAAAAAACTTGAGAAATCCTATTGTCAGTTACACGATTTTTCAGTAGAATACCGTGGGGAAGTTGCAGTATAACTCCTCGCTGCCTCTTGTCTTTCGTGACAAGCCTCACTCTGCCTCCTTTTATAGCAACAAAGGAGCATTGTAGCATTTTTTTTTTCATTTGGTAACGAGTAGACAGCTAGGCTCTTATCTAATATAAATGCTGCTTGGCATGCAAAGCCATCTAGAGCAAGGTTTTAAGCAGGCCTTTAAGCTTTCTGAGGCATTCGTGAAGAGCTCAGTAGAGATAAAAACATCCCATGAAAGCAGATCGGAGGAGACTCGCAGATAGGAGTGCCTATACAGGAGGAATTCTGGGAAATGATTTCAGAAATGACTTTTTCTCGATCGGGGAATAGTTATCGTCAATTCAATCGTTGCATACAGGATCCGAAACATTGAAAGTCGCTGAGACATATTTTCAATCGAGAGAGTGGTAACATTTGAATGTTTTTTCAAAACAATCACACTTCAGTCTCAGGAATGACAAGCATCGGTAACCATGTCAACGATTCATCGAGCGCAGTTCATGTTGACATTATAATACACGTTTAATGAAATAAATTGTTTGATTGATGTGGGAGCGATACGCACTATTTCAGAACGAGAATAGGATTCCTGAACGAGTGAACGACAATAATCGATGGGGACGAGGATTTTTTTTTTTGTAATAAATCCGGAGAATGTTGCAGGTGGTAAAGAGGGACAAGAAGTGGCTGTTCAAATAAGTTTCTGTACTGCTTGCTTCCGCCTATCTCATAATTAAATTGTACGTGCAGAAGAAGTACTTTTTATATTTATTTGGATACAATGTATAAGAGCAACAATTCGTCAAATAAGAGACCATTTGCTGGCGAGCGCAATTAAACGTGAACAGTAACCGTGTCGAACATAGTAGGTTTTTGTAGGTAGCACTGGATCCCACCAAGTAGAAATAGTTCTAACACTGGAACCCAGATTACAGTGCGTCGTCCCACCCTTTTGATGTCGTCCTACTAGTGCGTCGTTCTATCCATACATGTGTAGAATACAGCCTCTTCTCTACGCTAAAGGAGGGCAAGGCTTGTCGATGGCTCCAGTTCCTTATCCGAGCTGCTGATAAGGGATTGGAGACACTCCCTTAGCATCACCAGCTGCTGATCTGGGGTTGAAGATATGTCGTAAAGCGAGGGTCATTGAGCCAGACCTGCGATCGAGGTTCGATCAGATGATCTCAGGTTGATGCCAATTTAAGCTTGTTTAAGAGCCAATAAAGTCATATATCAGGACAGTGAAGAACAAGATATGGTGTGATTAACTTGGAATTTCTTATCTTGAACGAACAGGACGGCGAAGGACACGACATAGCTTGCTTATTTGTGAAATTTATTGTCTTGGTGTGGCATAGTTGCTGGGGACGAGGAATTGGATGTTAACAATAAAATCCAAGTCCGGTCATGGCCCAGAACTAATCCATTCCTTCCATTTAAGTTAATATAACACACTAGTTAGGATTCATCCTACTCATCTTCAATGTACAGATTTCATATGAATTCCTCGTAATATCCGTTCACCCGTTGCCGACACACTCGAGGAACATTCTCTCATTCTGTTTGAAAGGATAATTGAAGGGCGGTATCTTCAATTATTACAAATATACTTCCATTGGGAAAAATATTGGGATTAAGAACTGTTTCAATTTGTTGCCTAGTCCAAGATTTCATCACAAAGTATTGTGTTATTGTTCACTAAGGGGGCTCAACACTTGTTCCTCGCAGTGGCCACTGCAAGAGAATCGCAGGTCCTAATAACACTTCCGTATCGAATGTTTAGTTTGCACCACGAGTTTTTAAGAAACTACAACTATCAACACAACAGTTATGCAGGCGATAACATTGAACTGCATATTATCCCACTAAAACATTAATGAGAGAGTGGAATTCATTGACAACCAAAGAGAGTAGTCATTGATGTAGATATTCGTGTGTTTGTCTACCATGCAACCAAAGATAGTAGTCATTAATGTAGATATTCATGTGTTTGTCAACCATGCAACCAAAGACAGTAGTCATTAATGTAGATATTCGTGCGTTTGTTAATCATGCAAACAAATAATGAAGTCATTAGTGTAGATACTCGTGTGTTTGTCTACCAAACAACCAAAGACAGTAGTCATTAATGTAGATATTCGTATGTTTATCTACCATGCAACCAAAGACAGTAGTAATTAAAATAGATATTTGTTTGTTTGTCTACCATGCAACCAAAGACAGTAGTCATTGATGTAGATATTCGTGTGTTTGTCTAACATGCAAGCAAAGACAATAGTCATTAATGTGGATATTCGTGTGTTTGTCTACCATGCAACTGAAGACAGTAGTCATTAATGTAGATATTCGTGTGATTGTCCACCATGCAACTGAAGACAGTAGTCATTAATGTAGATATTCGTGTGTTTGTCTACCATGCAGCCAAGGACAGTATTCATTAATGTAGGTATTCGACAATTACGCCAGAATACAACGAGGCCCTGCGTGAATAAAATATTTAATTAAATATAATTGTTATTCAGCAACGAAAATTTGGAAGCCATTGTGTTACTCTGACCATAACAATGATGCGTTAGCAACCCAACGATGAAGGTCTTTGAAAGGTGAAGAAAACCTGAAAGTGACACAGACATCACAAAGGCTGTTTGGCTACTTCATAAAAAAATGTATCGGACCTCCTTCCTGAAATGAAGTGTGTGAAGCGGTGACCAGACCAGACGCTTTAGCGCCTAAGGGCTGAATTTTGGTATGAGCGTGAGTGAATGAGTGGAGTGTGAGATGCGTCTTGAGTCAGTCATCCCCATTTTAAGGTATATGACCATAAGTCTCAATCGGTATACTACCATTTGAATAATGGCTTTATTGAACAAACGGGACTTAAGAAGAACATAAAGAAAATCGCTGCTGATGAAGGCTATTCGCAGCAATTCTACATTGTTAATCATCAAATTTTCAAATTGATACGTCACTCATCTTATTCGGTGAATTGAAGCCGTGGGGTCCCAGAAAACAGTAGCGGCTTGCAGATAAAATAAACAAATTGTTCATCAAAGTTCTCATTATACAAGAAAATTTTGGAGAGCAAGTTAACACAAAACAATATTTTTTCATTTTTATCTTTCTTTGCTCATATCTGTAGCCCTCTAACATCTTTATAAACAAAATTTCAATTAACGTTGCTCAGCAATCGCCTCCTCCATCAATCTTAGATACGAGTTGAATCGTTTCGTTAGTATCATCCTGCTCGTTTTTTTCTCGACTTTCGTATTTGTTTCAGGACTCAGCTCACAGGTGGAGGGTCAAGCCCGGATTAAGGAAAGAGTTTATTAGCGGGAAAAATCAAAAAGTAGGTTGGAAAATCAGAAGAAGAAAAGGTACAAATTGACGGCAGCCTTTCTAAAGAGCACAAGTTCCCCAAAGTCATTAGAAAAATTACCAGGTTTAACTTGATAACAATATTATCGACACGTCATTAGAGTCATCCACGGACAATATTATCGACTCGCATTAGAGTCATCCACGGACAATATTATCGACTCGTCATTAGAGTCATCCACGGACAATATTATCGACACGTCATTAGAGTCATCCACGGACAATATTATCGACTCGTCATTAGAGTCATCCACGGACAATATTATCAACTCGTCATTAGAGTCATCCACGGACAATATTATCGACTCGTCATTAGAGTCATCCACGGATAATATTATCGACACGTCATTAGAGTCCTCCACGTATCAAATTGTGTCAGTTGTCGAGAACATTTTATTGACTTCATACCTCAACAATGGTTTTGATTCAGTATTGCCCATTAATTGCACTCTGAAGAGGTTTCACGTGCAATTCCTCAGTATTTAGAACAGAATAGATTATCGAAAAAATAATTTAAATTAATTAAAACTTTCTCGACAAATTGCATAGATTAAAGGTCAATTTTTGACCACTCTGACAGGCTTTCCAATTTGAATAAATATTGGTTAGT
>SDVV010029413.1:0-11818 GCA_016164225.1 Gammarus roeselii
ATATATCTTATGGAATATTGGCACCATTTCCAAACCCGTTTTGTTCGTTTATGTCATTGCGCATGGGTTCACCTTCATTTGTGTGTACTCAACCTTGTTTCAATCGTCCATAACCTTTACGCAGATCTCCATCATCCTTTCCGTTGGCTAGCGCGTCCGTAACATGTTTAGGCTAATCAATTGACCGTATAAAGGTGCTCCTTCTACAGTGCTCTTAAACACCTGTCAAAAATTGGGCACTGAAGAAGAAAATGTACGTTTTATTAGGAGCAGAGTTTTATCGAAGTATAGTATTCAGCGAATGAACATCTAATAATAACAATACTCCATATTGCGAATTTAACCATAACATCATGTTCCACCAACGGAATGAAGCACTGAAGTACAATAAGAAAAACTAACCAATAAATACTAAACTAACTTGTTTTATGTATTTGTATGGTGTGGTGTTTCGTACCAGGTCAATATGATTGTTTAGATTGACAATGGAAGACAAATAAGAACATGACTACGACAATGATATGCAGTTACTACCATGACCGCGATAGAGAGAGAGAGAACATACCAACAATTTTGTAAGGAGATTTAGTTCAATTATCACAGCGATGACTCGCATACCAGCGACCGCGGGTACGATTCCAGGCTACGGACTATAGGTTTTTCAATTGATGAAATCGCTTCGATAATTTAACCATGACCGCGATTTCAATATCTAAGAAGATTATGGATTAATAAAACCGAAAAATTCTATTACAAGATCGACAAAAAATAACCCTGACGGGAAACTGAGAAGGTGAAATCATCTTGCGATGGTTGAACAATTAAATCTTACGTACAAATAATCAGAATATGATTGGGCCTTTGAAATCAGTGCGACCGTTCAATCCTCCCAATGGAAAACCACACTCGCATTTTATGCCTCAGTCATCCACCCTCTGACCAATACCCGTTGTGATTGTAGGTAGAAGGATTCCATTCGCAAGGTTCACGAGCTCCATTGATCCTTTTCTGGGAGCTCCAAAAGGTTTATGACTGTTGATCCTCTGACAGGGTTTGTTGGGCTGTTCCAAGACTCTATAGGAAGCCTTACAGCGGCTGGCATTGGGACGCCGATTGAATGGGTTCATTTGGGTTGGAACGATCCAGTTTCTTGGGAGGTAGATCCACCTCAAGTGAGCCACATACACAAATAATAGGCTATCCTTCTCCTTATCTGTTCTACACAAATTCACAAAAAAATATGATGGTGGTATCCATTCTATTGGGTGTTCGAATTTTTTGACATAACCGACTACATCCGCGGCAGCACTCATACATATACAAAAAACCTCAAATGTGGGAGAATCCAAATAAGTTTTTTTATACAATCGGTTACAGACAACATCAACAGATGCAGACTTAACGGGTCTGAAGGAAATCAAGTTACAAGAAGGTGTTAGATAAAATTCGGGTCAGGAGCACATGTCTATTTCTTAATTCTATATGTTTAGATTTATTAATTATTATTGCAGACCAAACAAAAATCTGGGGGAAGGATTAGAGATTTCACTGTGCTTCTTTATTTTAATGAGTGCATGGGGGTCCATGCATTATATTTTCTGCCACGCTCCCTCCTCTTACCCATCCTCAATATCCACTTCCTTACCCTGGCTGTCACCTCAACTCTTGCTCACCCTAAGCACGAGCTTCACAAACTAGATCTTGCAGATCACATCAGCTCTTGCTTTTCTCTTACCCATCATTAATATCCTCTTCCACTCCCACTTACCGGCACAATCTCTTGTTCTTTCCTCACACATCCTTAACATCATCTCCCAGCACCGGTCTTTCACCTCAGCTATTGCCCTGCATGCTCATCCTTAACATTCTCTCCTCCCGGAAACCTTACGTAACATTACCTCTTGCTCTGCCCTCTTGCATCAATAACCATCTCTTCCCCAGATTCTGCCTATCACCTCCACTTTTCATTCTTTTTGTTCATTCTTGCCCTTCTCTTTTCCAGCTCTTGCTCATCACATCAGCTCTTCCCTCCGATCGCCATTCCTTTACATTTTCTTTCTCCGCCCCGTACATCACCTAAGCTCTTGCCCTACCCTTGCCCATTATGAAGATTCTTCTCCCCAACCTCCCCTCCCCATCAGCCTAGCTCATGTCCTGCCCTAGCCCAGTCTTAACATTCACTTCCCAAGCATCCACCCCTCCCCTTAGCTCTTGCCCTCCCCTCGTTCATCCTCAACATTCTCGTCCTCAGCCACCGTTCATCACCTTAGCTGTTGCCCTCCCCCGCCGATTCTCTACAATCTCATCCCTATTCCCCGCCCATTACCTCATCTCATGCCCTTCCCTAGTCTATCCTAAACATCCTCTTACCCAGCCCCTGCCCATCACTCCGCCACTTGCCCGCGTTTGAAGCCTCAACTGAAGGTCCCCCGTCAGGGCAGGCCCAGACGCGTCCCTGCTTTGCGCCTGTGCACTCAGTTGCCATCCGCCTAAAGGCACCAGATGATACAGAACGCACGGCAACAAAAATTAGTGCTAGTTTTATGATTCGGACAAGATCCCGTTTACTTTCAAATGCAACTAAACTACCTTGGGTGATCATGCCCAGATGTTAAGGAAGTAAATTTCATTCATCCGCCAGATGTAATATCATGGGATCGGTGATGCAATTTGCCACGTTTAATGCAAATGCCCCATTGCAATTTCCTGTACAATAGGGTCAATTCGTTTCCTCCTTCATTACCTGTGATTGATTGTCGTCCTTAACAATTGAGTTGTGCGTGGGTGACTCAGTCGGATTTACTTAAGTATGTGTACAAAAAATACCAAATTCATTAAAATGACAACAAATCTGATACATAATGGATTGTTGTTTCAAATAGAACACACAGATAAACAGCTGTGCATAGCAATGCCCATCAACACTATTTTAAGTGATATCCTAAAACCAACAGATTTTGCGTTCACTGGGGGTAGAAAAGTGTACCTTGAAATTGAGAATATATAGTTTTTAAAGGCTAGAGACTCTCTCAAAAACTATGAGCCGTCCAGCCAAATTTGAACCCATGACCTGACGTGTCTGACTTTGAGTCGTTACCCCCGCTCTATTGGAGGTATGAAGGCACAAAATAATTTTATGACATTGTCAACTCAGTTATGTAGATGAGGTCAGACAGGGTTAATGATGCTATTAATCGTTCGATGAGGGATTGAATTGAGAACATTGATTAGTTCAATGACACATTTATGGTATATTTGATGACGTTTATACGAATCTGGTTGCTTTTACCATTTGACTGTTATATATTATGTGTTCCAGTTTCGCGTGCACAACTTATTCACGTTAATGGATAGAGTGTTGAATGAAACTTGATTGTGCTTTTTAAACCTGCACACATTCGATCCCTCCTGCAGCACATAGTATGATTGTGCATTCATTCACTGGCTGATGAATGCCCACTTTAGGAGCATCCAAAAGCCTTTAGTTTGCAATCCATTTGAGTGCATATTTCATTTCCCTGATATATTTCTGAGTGAATGCACACTTTCTGCAGTCGTGCTCAGTACAGTGCAATCGTCGTGAATGAACATTTTCAGACGCCCCCTGAATGTTTTTTTTGTGAGCTGCCTTAATGCACACTTTAACGTCCGTCCTTCCAGGCCGATAAAAAAATCGTGCGTCATGGCCTTAATTTTATGCACGCTTTCTATTCCCGATATTTTTCTGAGTAAAGAATTATGAATAATGCTATCATTATCTCAGTTTACACTAAAAGCTTGTAGCAATTTCACAAATATTATCAGTCTTTGGATTGCCCCATCGTCTGTAAATAATACTCAATTTATTTATGGTGATGCCAGTGATTCATTAGAGATGGAAAACGACGATGTATTATTTGAGAGCGTTTATTAACACTTCTTTTCAACCTGAGCCGGACTGTAAATGAACCATCGGTTGGAAAAAAATCGTATTTGAAACCGACGCTTGAGCTTGACTGATGTTCGAACAGCAATAGTGACTGTGAGGACCGCCATGAGTAATCATGCGGACGGTGGCTGGTGACCGCTCACACGGGCAGAAACAGTGAATGCGGTAGACACTGGTGGTCACAGTGATTGCAGTGGACACTGGTGGTCACAGCTATTGTAGTGGACACTGGTGGTCACAGTGATTGCAGTGGACACTGGTGGTTACAGCTATTGCAGTGGACACTGGTGGTCACAGTGATTGCAGTGGACACTGGTGGTCACAGTGATTGCAGTGGACACTGGTGGTCACAGTGAATGCAGTGGACACTGGTGGTCACACTGATTTCAGTGGACACTGGTGGTCAGAGGGATTGCAGTGGACACTGGTGAACACAGCTGTTGCAGTGGGCACTGGTGGTCAGAGTGATTGCAGTGGACACTGGTGGTCAGAGTGATTGCAATGGACACTGGTGAACACAGCTATTACAATGGACACTGGTGGTCACAGTGATTGCAGTGGACACTGGTGAACACAGCTATTGCAGTGGACACTGGTGGTCACAGTGATTGCAGTGGACACTGGTGGTTTCAGTGATTGCAGTGGACACTGGTGGTCAAAGTGATTGCAGTGGACACTGGTGAACACAGCTATTGCAGTAGACACTGGTGGTCAGAGTGATTGCAGTGGACACTGGTGAACACAGCTATTGCAGTGGACACTGGTGCTCAAAGTGATTGCAGTGCACACTGTTGGTCACAGTGATTGCAGTAGACACTGGTGGTCACAGTGATTGCAGTGGACACTGATGAACACAGCTATTGCAGTGGACACTGGTGGTCACAGTGATTGCAGTGGACACTGATGAACACAGCTATTGCAGTGGACACTGGTGGTCACAGTGATTGCAGTGGACACTGGTGAACACAGCTATTGCAGTGGACACTGGTGAACACAGCTATTGCAGTGGACACTGGTGGTCAGAGTTATTGCAGTGGACACTGGTGAACACAGCTATTACAGTGGACACTGGTGGTCACAGTGATTGCAGTGCACAATGGTGGTCACAGTGATTGCAGTGGACACTGGTGAACACAGCTATTGCAGTGGACACTGGTGGTCAAAGTGATTGCACCGGACACTGGTGGTCACAGTGATTGCAGTGGGAACTGGTGAACACAGCTATTGCAGTGCACACTGGTGGTCACAGTGATTGCAGTGGATACTGGTGAACACAGCTATTGCAGTGGACACTGGTGGTCACCGTGATTGCAGTAGACACTGGTGAACACATCTATTGTAGTGGACACTGGTGAACACAGCTATTGCAGTGGACACTGGTGGTCTCAGTGATTGCAGGGGACACTGGTGGTCACAGTGATTGTAGTCGACACTGGTGGTTACAGTGATTGCAGTGGATACTGGTGGTCACAGTGATTGCAGTGGACACTGGGCGTCACAGTGATTGCAATGGACACTGGTGGTCACAGTGATTGCAGTGGGCACAGGTGACCACAGTAATTTCAGTGGACACTAGTGGTCACAGTGATTGCAGTGGATACTGGTGGTCACAGTGATTGCGCTGGACACAAGTGGCCACAGTGATTGCAGTGGACACTGGTGGTCACAGTGATTGCAGTGGACACATGTGGCCACAGTGATTGCAGTGGACACTGGTGGCCACAGTGATTGCAGTGCACACTGGTGGTCACAGTGATTGCAGTGGACACTGATGAACACAGCTATTGCAGTGGACACTGGCGGTCACAGTGATTGCAGTGGACACTGGTGAGCACAGCTATTGCAGTGGACACTGGTGAACACAGCTATTGCAGTGGACACTGGTGGTCACAGTGATTGCAGTGGACACTGGTGAACACATCTATTGTAGTGGACACTGGCGAGCACAGATATTGCAGTGGACACTGGTGGTCTTAGTGATTGCAGTGGACACTGGTGGTCAAAATGATTGTAGTGGACACTGGTGGTTACAGTGATTGCAGTGGACACTGGTGGTCACAGTGATTGCACTGGACACAAGTGGCCACAGTGATTGCAGTGGACACTGGTGGTCACAGTGATTGCAGTAGACACATGTGCCCACAGTGATTGCAGTGGACACTGGTGGTCACAGTGATTGCAGTGGATACTGGTGGTCACAGCGATTTCAGTGGACACTGGTGGTCACAGTGATTGCAGTGGACACAGATGGCCACATAAATTTCAGTGGACACTGGTGGGCACAGTGATTGCAGTGGATACTGGTGATCACAGTGATTACAGTGGACACTGGATGTCACAGTGATTGCAGTGGACACAAGTGGCCACAGTGATTGCAGTGGACACTGGTGGCCACAGCAATTGTATTTGACACTAGTGGTCGCAGTGATTGCTATGGTCACTGGTGGTCAGAGTGATTGAATTAGTCAGTTGGCCGAAGCGATTGTACTGTACATGAAAATGGTAGTCACAGCATAAGAGTTCGACACTTGTGGTCACAGCGATTGTATTTGTCACTTGTGATTACAACAATTGCACAGGTCACGGGTGGTACGAACGAGTGCAGTGACCGTCGATGGTTATGCCGATGGTCACGCCGATGGTCACGACAATGGTAACGGTGATTGCAGTGAACGTGGGTAGAACGTGGGTCGAACGTGGATAAAATCTTCTATTTATGAGATAAATTTGCATTTGGCTCAAATAAACTTTTTAAATGTATTGAGTACAACAAATATGGAATAACCATGAAAAGTAAATGCGTTAATGGCTTCATGACATAATAAAAATTATAACAATATAGTGATGTGTTGAGACGCAATTATAAGGTTGTGTTTACTGATGCATCTGATTCTGCTGATGCATAATTGGTATGGTTATACGTCGATGACGTAAATGAGCCCTGCGTCAGTCACCACGTAGTACTTTATTCGTACATTATATGAAATCGATGCGTGGTATGTAGCAATCTACTCATATTGCGTAGGTTGCTTCGTATTATACGTTCTACGTATAAGACAAAGATTCTTTTCTCTCTGTGGAAAGAAAAGCCAAAAAGATTGTGCAAATGAAAAGCTGGAAGAGTTAAATGCATTTCACAGTGTCATAATAATATGGCTTGAGAACTTACCAAGATAAGAATAGAGTTATTTAAGTTATATTTGATGATAGTTTATTGATTTACAACTGATCTTATTAGGATATCTAACGCATTTACAAGATAATGATAGAGTGCAATCGATTTATTTAAAAAAAATCATGACAACAACAATGAGAGACTTTGAGGACACGAATTTTTATATCTAAATATGTTCTTGGTAATTAAATTAAATGATATTACAGTAGTAGGCCTGGGAAAAGCTGAAGAGTTCATTCTAGTATTTTTTTCACTTTCATCGGCTGTTGGTCGCTCGAGGCTCTAACAGAAGTTGATGCCATCTTTCACTGCCCTAGGGAGCACTCCATTGTTTAGTTGGAGGTGCATTTGGCTTCCAATGTTTGCCAAGATGTTTACGATGTTCTAAAAGGCGTTGACGTTGTAACTATTCAACACATTACGGCACTTTAGTCACACCAACATGGACAGGGGATCTCCACCCTCCAATTGTGTCAGCGGTGCTCGGGGCGCTCAATGTGGTTGAGCACGTCATTACGTCGGGCCCAGCTACTGCACACTGCATTGTCAATCACAATATCACGTCGGAGTCTTGTCTCTATGAGCTCCCGGACTACAGCGTTAATTTTTTTAAATGGGTGTTGGTCTTATCCAGAGGCCCTGACCGGTCGTATCATATCCAACATGCAAATGTCGGTGAGTATCTGGACTCACGTCATGTGCCTCGGCCTCAGTTCTTACACCTGCTAGAGCAGCTGAGGTTACGCAGCAACAACAGCAAAGAACACACATGATTTGGTAACACAAGAGGTTCATCCTGGTGCATGGAATCAAGTTATTTTATTAATAGTATCATATCACAATCGAAACTAATCCCCTCCAATAAGTCATTACGGGCAGGATGGTAATTAATGAAACGTTTAGACAATTAAATAAAAAAAAAGCCCAAACATTTTTTCAAGCATGCATCAATCGATTCATGAACAAAAATTGTAATTTCTATTAGGCAGAGGGCGTCGTTATACAGGAAACACGACCCAAATATTAGGTGTCATTTTACTACAGATTAAATGCATAAAAACATCGTCATCAATATCGGATGGGAATAATTTCTGACAATCCTATCTTTCTATTAGTGCAGCACAAGTGTACATAACGCCACTAATAAAATCAGGCAGATGTCTGAGCAAGTCTTGACACTAACAGTCCCTCAGATGTATTTGTTGTGTGAAACTTTTGATAGCTTTTCTAGTAAAACCGGACCAATGTTAACACTAGTTATGCGATATCGGCTACGCTATGCGCTGAATAAATGTATTTAGCTCGCTTTATGTGCACAAATGTATTTAGATCGCATAATGTGCACAAATGTATTTAACTCGCATAATGTGCAAAAATGTATTTAGCTCACATAATGTACACAAATGTATTTTGCTCACATAATGTGCACAAAATGTATTTAGCTCACATAACGTGCACAAATGCATTTAGCTCACATAATGTGCGCAAAATGTATTTAGCTCACATAATGTGCACAAATGTATTTACTTCACATAATGTGAACAAATGTATTTAGCTCACATGATGTGCACAAAATGTATTTAGCTCACATAATGTGCACAAATGTATTTAGCTCACATAATGTGCACAAAATGTATCGAGCTCACATAATGTGCACAAATGTATTTAGCTCACGTAATTTGCACAATATGTGTTATGTTCACATAATGTGCATAAATGTATTTAGCTCACATAATGTGCACAAAATGTATTTTGCTCACATAATGTGCATAAATGAATTTAGCTCGCCTAATGTTACCGTTGTCACAAACAATCCCTTAGCATGTATTTACACACTACATCTGTATTTAGCGCACCTGATAATACCAGACCAATGTCTGAGCCGCCCTTGTCACCATCAATCTTGGATAAATGAATAGTAATTAGGAGAAAAAAATGGTTTAGCCCATACTTAGAGAACGGAGAGTAGGAATAGAACATCAACACTTTTCATGAACAACGTGACTGAATTTGTCTTAGTAGGAATTGATGAGCAAGCATTCCTACCTGTTCGATGACCCCGATGAGGTCGCTCTATCTCTGGAAAACGTACGCCAGCCGACGACGGTTATGGTCGATATTGGGTGACACCCTGTTACGGGAGACCAGCTCTCTCTCTCAAATGAGCTGATCAATACCTGATGAAAATAAAGAGAACTGAGAGACTGCATTATTGAGGAAGCGCCATCTATCGAGGCTTGAATATTGTTTACCATCACCTGAAAAGATTTCAACTCCCGCATCCCGTTCACATCGGAAAGGGAAATAATATATTACTAAAGTGAAGGTGCAGTGCTTTGTAAATAAAGTCTTTTAAAGTAAAGTATATTTATTCGTTTTCTCTAATTCACTAGTTCAATATTTGTGGATGTATATTGGCAGCGTGATGAATCCATGTTGATGTATATTAGCAGTGTGATGAATTCATGAACGAGATCTTTGCCCCAACAAGAGTTTGTGTAGTCATAATGTATCTTTGTATGATGATACTGTAATACCACTCGTTCGAATAATTTCTTCCCACCTAAAATTGCGTTATAACTCAAATACGTCAACACACCAACTACTAAAACCCTTTAATCTTTCTCAAAATAGGCCATTCGAGTGTTTCATTGAATAAAACAGTAATTTTGTATTTCTGTCTCATGACAAAAGTTTTGGCTGCTCCTCCTAGCCATGTCTCATTAAATTAAATTAATGTCCTCGTATTATTTACGCTGTAAACTTGTTTTTCTGAGAATTACATTTGGGTTTTTCAGGGTATCGCAGACGTTTTTTTTCCCATCTGTCTCTGAGACCAAAGTAGCGTTGTTTGTCTATTAGTGCCACATTCATCAAGCAGAGGAGGGAGTCATAAAACATATTTATTTTTTTACGTGAATATATAATCGGAGACTTTGTGCCTATTGGAAACGCGAAAGAACTACCAATAAAAGAACACCAGCCAAGCAAGGACGAGAGCCATCTTCCCCTATCTTCAGTGACTATTTGTCCTAAATAACTACAATGTCATCGATTGAATAGTACTAATTTAAGTATGAACATCTAATTCTTCATTCAAACACCTTCCGTATCCACCTTCTTTTCCCATCCCTGTCCCAATACCCTTCCGTCTCACTTAACCACCAGTTCCTCTTCTGAATTGCCTTTCGTTATACCTTCCCCCTTAGTTCCTTTCCTCAAATACTTCAGTCTCATCTTCCAATTGGTCTGCTCCTCAACTCCCCCGTTCCAGGGTCTTTGCAGTTTCCCGTATCCCTTCGATATGCGTCTCGTCACCCCTGCCAGTTCACCGTTTTAATTTACTCCGGTTTCGTCTTCCCTGTCAGTTCTTCTTATCAATTAACTCCCGTCTTGTTATCCCTGCTAGTTCTCCTTCTCAATTATTTTCCGTCATGTCTCTCCTGCAAGTTTTCCGTCGCAATTAACTTCCTTCTTGCTATCCCTGCTGGTTCTCTGTCTCAATTAACTTCCGTCTTGTTATCCCTACAAGTCCTCCGTCCCAAATAACTTCTGTCATGTCATCCCTGCCAGTTCTGAGTCTCAATTAATTTCCGTCTTGTTATCCCTGCCAGTTTTCCGTCTCGTCTTGTGCTCCCCGACAATGCTCCGTGGATTTTAACGTATTCACACGGGTCTTTCATTCCGCCACCTCAAACATAAGGTTTTAGGGTAGGAAGGCTGCATCTGCTGGAATGGCACACTTTGAGAGGCTTTATTGAAGCTTGTGATGAACTGTTGCGAAATAACTTTTGAGTTGTGAGTTCAGGCTGCTTCGCAGAACCATTATGAATGAACAAGTTGATACAATCTTTCAAACAAGTATGAGCGCCAAATTTCGAGTCATATCAGCATAAGTGGGATACGTTTTGTTAAGTGTTTGTGTATGTCCTGCCTGAAGCAGACCATATCTACAATGCTTCGTCATCACGGACGATGCATTGTGCTTCATTGACGCTGGAATGGAGGTGTTCAACCAGTATATCTTATGTGATGTGCAACAAACCGGTCATTTTAAAATATCTTGAGTAACTGAAATAAATTATTCAAACTGATTAGTTATAGAAATCAACTCCTGTAACATCAATAATGTTTCCGCATATGAGAATTAATCAAAGATTTATAGCACAAAATTCAAGAAAATTGTATTTAACGTATGAAAACATGACCTCTATTCATGTATATTCACGCCTGAAGAAGGTACATGTTTCTTCTTTGATGAATATCACGCTCATCGATTTAAAAAGTGAGTGTTGAAATGATGTTCCGATCTATTTGGTTTTATTTAGATGAATAAAAAGAAGTTAGGGGGAATCGGCTGAATGCCTATGTCTATTTTTGTTCACATTTCTAACAAAATAGATTCACATTCTTTGATAGTATGCTTCATATTCAAAATAAAATGCATTGCATTGTAATTGTAAATCCAATGCTGAACGAAAACGTCTCTCATTTACAGTAGAATTTCACCCTAGCAATTGTTCTGTTGCCGAATAAAATAATAAAAGAAAGTGAGAACCGACCCCAATATAATTGTTTGAAACCGTTGACTTGTTCCGTACTCCTGAGTCGAGGCAGCAACTGCTCGAGCGGGAAGAGTTCACAGGAAAATAAAAGTCAGAATTTGTCACGCGAATTGGAGCCGTGGGAATTTAAGGGACCGGAAATGCTGGGTA
>SDVV010029415.1:0-11818 GCA_016164225.1 Gammarus roeselii
CCATCAACAGCATGGAACAGCTTGCCAGTGGCTCGCATGAACCAGCTATATGCTACAGGGCATTACTCTTCTACACACATTTCTAACAATGCCATCACTCCACAAACAAATACATGCGGAAACTACATTGATATCCATAAGTTTTAGGCAGTACGAATGCGAGAGAATCTTGACTTTTAGTGTTACATTTAATTATATCCATGCGCTATTCTTAATTGCATACTCCTCTATCAACTTGGCTCCTCAGAGTGAGTGTTGTCGTTGATAACGTCAGACTGAGAGACCTGCATGGCTGCATGAGACAGAACATTTAATTTGCAGAACGACGTGTATTCGGTACCAAAAACTGAGCAACTATACCATTCCCAGTTGGATTGAGTGGGTACAGGAATTGTTATATGCAGTACGGGACGCTGTGTTTAATTGGAATATTACTGGCCGGCCTCGGGGAGTTCAGTTTGTGGTGGCTATGAGAGTCTCGAGCACACGGTACCGAAGAGAACTCGCATTCATTAGACTGAATGAGCAGCAGTCGCGTGCGCTGGCGCTCCTAACAATGTTTCGAGAAGGTAACTGTAAAGATTTCTGGAAGAAAATCTGGTCACTTAATCCTGAAAAGGAAACACTTCCACCCTCGGCAGAAGGCGTACCTTGTGAGGCAAACATTGCTAGAGTTTCGGAAGAGCGCTTTCGGGATAAAAGAAGTCTTTTGAGGATCTAACCGCCCTTGATAATGTTCCGGCTGTTAACGAAATGACCACTTTCGCATAGGTTTGGATCACTGTGAAAGGCATTACCAATAACAAAACCGTTGGAACTAACGAAGTGCCATTTAAAGTGTATACGTCAGCCTCCCACCGACTGATTGTGGTGCTTGCCCTGTTTTCATTTGGGAGCAATCGTGGCAAGGAGCTACGAAAAGAGATAATGAATGCAAGTGTGTTTCCTCTTGCCACCTCCTTCTGACCTAAACAATAATCGCTCCATTGCTAATGCCACCTCAATATCTAAGGTAATTGAGCAAGTTATTTATGCTAAATTTTAGGTATTTCTGTTTACGCGGATAGTCTGTCTGGATACAAAGAGGACCATGTAACTTAAATTTAGATTGGCGGATAGAAACAAACAATACAGAATTACAGAAGTAGTGACTCTCCTGTCATTCTCGGTTTTTAGATACGAAGAAGGTTTCAATGAAATAAATTAATGAACTTCATTTAGAAAGATAATTTAGAGAGGAGCCATACCTCATATGAGACAATTGCTTGTGTTCTGGTATAGAGAGCAAAAATGTATTGTGTGGTCAGGTAGTTCGAAATTGGCCACCAATCATTGTATTAATGGTATTTGACAGAGAGGTCAACTGACGCTATAGTTGAATAACGTATACACTGATGACTTGAGTTGTCTCTTGAGCTTTGGAAATTAAGGATGTCATATGGCCAATTGTTGTTTTTCTAATCTAAGTTATGCAGATGCAATAGGTTCTTATTACCAACTCTCTGAACAGTGCAGAAGCTTCTTGATATCTGCGGCACTTCTCTCAAACCCCGGATTGTGTAAATACAACTACAAATAACTGTGTGCATGATGATTGGACCCAAAGGTCATTAGTACTTACTCTCGACTGAGCTAACGCTAGCGGAGTCGCCCTTAGTTACGTGGATGAATTTCAACACCATGGACTCACCATCCCCGCACATTGAAATGATGATAGTATGCTGCACGAGGTTGTTATTTCATTGTTACATGAGGATGTCTATTGTATTACTCACACACTGTTGGGAGCACGATGACAAAAATTTCGGAGCTAACGGCATAGTTTGCAGGACATGTAAACATATGCACATGAAAAAAAACATGAAATGAGTCACAATAGATGAGTATAATAGATGAACGGATTTCTACATGAAGAAGATAGTTGGATATTTGAGAATTTTAAATGGGAAAAATTTATAATAAAGGTATCTATAAAATGAAATCGATCAATCAAAATTAGTTAACACGGTAAATTGGATAGGGGAAGTACCTTACAATTCAAGATTTTCTGCACGTACATGTTCAAACAAATATAATTTTAATTTACTTTTGAATGTAGCTCTCCTTCTCTCCGTCCTTATTTAAATGGCAATCGAATACCAAGTTTTAGCAGCTTTGTATTTTAAAAATAGTTGGGAATGTGTTGACGAGTTTGGGGTAATTTGCAAATCCGCCATGTTACGAAGATCATACATATAATTATTTCGAATGAAAAAATCGTAATCAATGTAAGTTAAATGATTCAAAGCTTTGTAGGCAATCACCGCAGAGGAGAAGTTAGTGATGTGACACAGCTGCCGGAAAGAGCTACCGACTTCAGTGCGTTAGACAAAGCAAGATCATATTTTAGTGTCTTGGAACTCGCGTGGCGGGCTCATTAATTGCTTCAGCTAACAAGAACCGCTAGGATCTTTTCTCCTTAACTTACCTCGTCAAGGGGGTTTGGATTCATCCGATTTGAACTACTCCTTAAATATAGGCATACGGTTTGTAACCAATTCTTCAATCTCCATTGGGATTCATGTTTCCGTATAGTATATTTCAAAATAGCTACCAAGTGAAATTTACCGTGGCATCCTGGCCCCGGATACGTGACTGGTAAGATTGATTTCAATTTAATAGGATAATCATTACTGTCACCTGGAAAATGAACCTAAACTGACGAACAAACTCAAAATAAAGACCTTTTCGAGAGCCTGCACATCTGGATGTAGTTTATTATATTGACTGTATCTTAGTTCTATTATTTCTTTTATCTACAATTAGCTCTTATTGGAATCAATTGAAGACAACATGCAATATTGTGTTCTGAAATATATATTGGAAAAATATGTGTTGCTTTACGTCTGCCTTACACGTGAACAAATACCCGTCAGAAGTGTCCCTCATTTTCCTTCATGTTGGTGTTCGAAAAACGACCTCTCCGAAGACTTTGTTATTCCAAGCGACGGGAGAGTGCTGTCGCATCAAAAAACCAGTCATTGATGCCATGCAAATATCTTTTGAAGTCGGTGCTGTTTACTCTGATGAAGAATTTTGCAGTGGCCATTTACTATAGCAACCTGAGAACTGAAGAAAACAAGGAGAAAATCATATGGTATTACCTTTAAAATAAATGATAACCAGACAGTGTTGCGCGTGTATTTTTAGCGGGGTGTACATACAGAGACTAAATATTAAATAGAGTGCAAATCGAAAAGAAAGGTAATGCATTAACAAAAATTGTTGGTCTTTTTACAGAAAAAAATATATCTGAAGAAGTGACCTTTATTTATTGAGAATGTCTATTAACACAAGAAAAAAACATTCAGTCCACGAAAGAAAGCGTGACTGATAATACTCATCATTTAATTAAGAGTGACTGGCAATATGGCAATACTCCTCATGTAATGTTATACCAACATGTAATGAACGCAGTTGTATTATTGTTTAAAATTAAAAAAATATCACCACTTCCACCCGGTGACCGAAGCTAAAATTTATCACAATGGTATTAATAAAAAATAATACAGTTTTCAAATTATATTTCCGTACAAAGTATTTTCTTCATCATCGGAAAGTTTGTCTACAAGTTATAAGAACGCATTTTTCAAGTGCCAGCTCCCACAATCTTAAGTATCGTTCTATTCCACTGCGGGTTGATGTATTTACAGACATATATCTATGGGGTACAAAACGATCAGAATTGGTCAAATCGCATCTGCAGAACAATGGGATGATAGATATTTATCTGCTTTCTGAAAAATTCTTTCATTCTGAAAAATTCTTTCATCCGAGACTATCTACTTCATTGAACATAATATGCTTTTTTAACCCAACCAATTTTTCTGTAGAGTGTCACCATCTCCAAAGGCCTTCGAACTTCTCTCTTTTCTCCAGAATTCAGGTGGAGTGGGGGTCCACGCATCGCGTGGATCAATCCGAACTTTACCCACGCATCGCCGGAATTGATCTTAAGTTTCGGGACATCCACTGATATAGAGGAGGTAGTTCACCAAACTTAGAAATGCGTATTATTCTGGAAAGGCAAATCGCTTTTTCGTTGATGGAAAAAGAACATACATTGATTTATTCGATTTGACTATACTCAAGAACTATTGAATTTGTGCCGTTTCGAGAGGTTATCAAAATATTTACACAGTAAAGTTCTACGTTATTACACTGAAAATTTATCGAATCATCTAATATAATAAAATTTTAAAAGAAAAATACTCCTTGAGATAAACTGCAAGATACACTGATTTTTCTCCAAACTGAATATTTTTTCAATCCGTACCAAAAATATAAAGTCCCCGGCATTGTTACGACTATTCTTTGGTGTTCAGTAACCACACTGCTAGTGCAACGTAGCAGTAACATAAGTAACTGTATTTGTATCGGTTCATTTGCTGCCCTTGACACTCAAATACGGAGGGCAAGGCAACTTTTGCGTTCGGAGCCACGAGCGCAAGGCAACTTTTGCGTTCGGAGCCACAAGCGCTAGACAACTTTTGCGTTCGGAGCAACAAGCGCTAGACAACTTTTGCGTTCGGAGTCACGAGCCCTAGACAACTTTTGCGTTCGTAGCCACGAGCCCTAGACAACTTTTGCGTTCAAATCCACGAGCGCAAGGCAACTTTTGCGTTCGGAGCCACGAGCGCTAGACAACTTTTGCGTCCGAAGCCACGAGCGCTAGACAACTTTTGCGTTCGAAGTCACGAGCCCTAGACAACTTTTGCGTTCAAATCCACGAGCGCAAGGCAACTTTTGCGTTCGGAGCCACGAGTGCTAGACAACTTTTGCGTCCGAAGCCACGAGCGCTAGACAACTTTTGCGTTCGGAATCACGAGCCCTAGACAACTTTTGCGTTCGGAGCCACGAGCCCTAGACAACTTTTGCGTTCAAATCCACGAGCGCAAGGCAACTTTTGCGTTCGGAGCCACGAGCGCTAGACAACTTTTGCGTCCGAAGCCACGAGCGCTAGACAACTTTTGCGTTCGAAGTCACGAGCACAAGGAAACTTTTACGTTCGGAGCTATGAGCCCATTAGCATAAATCTCGAATGAAATCTTCGCTTGATACATCGATATCATTGCTAGCGACAAATAAATTGATTCAACGGTATTATCTACAGGCAGTAAAATTTAGAATAAACACGCGTCCCCATGAGGAAATATTTTACTTGGATTTTCCTGTGCCTGCTTCCGCATCTTCACATCCGTAATTTATGATGCATTGTTAGAAATATGAATACATATGATATTTTCGAGATTAATCCTGTAGAACAGTAAATGTGTATGACCGGAAGAATATTTGTATTGCTCATGATCACCAATAAAATATGGACTACATCGAAATAAACTAGTTCTTGTTCAATTATACAGTGATTAGAACGAAATGCTGTCACAAAGCAAAGCCATGGAAGGTCAATAAATATATTGTTTATATCACTTGCCAGACGATAGAGTAACACTACTAGAAAAAAAAACATATCGAATAATACCATGAAAGATTATATCATGTGGAAATTGATATAAGTGGTCATGGGTGTGCCAATTACAGAAATTTTGTCATAAGATGTGGCAATATTTAGAGCCTGATTTCAGAGGTGGGAGTGAAAGGCTTGTAGAAAACGAAGCGTCCTGAGTTGATGGTTTGGTCTACTACTCTGGAAACTTATAAGAACGTGTGAATGTATTACAATTCGCACCAGTCATATGTTCATGATTGGATCCGTTTTCCTTCTAATAAGATTAGTTAGACATGTGTAGTGTTATTATGCCTGGTCCGAAAACTGAAATTCTCTGCCCTGAGTCTTGTTTACCCGTTTCCACCTTTTATGAGACTCGAAATTGGAATACATTTTTATACAACTGATATATTTTTTAATTTATAGAGTTTGGATGTGTGTTCCTGTTATTATGTCTCACCGAAAAAATACATTGCCGATAAATCTTGCAGATAATGGCGGACACCGTTTCAAGGTGGCGAAATCAGTCTTTTCCCATTGTTCGTATCCCTCGTCAACAGATCACAGACGAGAGGTCGAGGTAGCTGTTCTAAGGATACAGTGATCGGAACAAGGGCGCAGCCAAGGCAAGGGCGGCCGATCCTCTTGTGGTCCTAAAATATGGAGGAATGTATAGGAAAGGTATCACTAGTCAAAATTTATGACAGTCCATCAAGTTATTAATGTAAAATCGGTCCCAACTCCCTCATGGGAAATTCTCTCGACGCGCCTGAATGAGAATTGACAAAGGGGGGGGGGGGGGATGTTGGTGTTGACAGAGTTATTGCCAGCAGACGATGTTAGTGGGACGACTCTCGGACGGCGAATTTAAAGTGATGGAGCTGCTGTCAGCAGACGGAGTGATGAGGAATAATTCGGACAGGGGTGGCCCGTGGTGACGGAGCTGCTGTAAGTCGACGGAGCGGTGAGGATGACTCGGATACGGAGGGAGGGGGTGATACAGCTGTTGCCAACAGGTGTACAAGTGTTTATATGTGCTAAAGGACTGCAACAGACCTTTAGCCCAAATTATGTGACCTTTTGATGTTACGTAGATAAGTTCTGAAGGAAAATATCAAAGATAAACTCATCTATCTGAGTTGTACGATCAGAAGAGGGAATAACATTTAAACACGGCAGTAGGAAGAAATGAAGTCCGCACATGAGAAGAAAACCATTGACTTACGGTGTTAATTTGAGATAATCTTAATTTCATTAGTCCTTAAACCAATGTCGGTCACCGTTTTAATCATTTTAGTGCGTATACCAGACAATATTTTCACCGTACAGGTGTCAATGCCAGACACCATTTCATAATTAAGCATGCTGGCGCTAATGCGGACACATGTTTCTGGAGCGTCATTCCACCGAAGTCTTATTGGTGGCGGTACTGGTAGAATTTGTCGAGCAGTTTTTTTGGCGTTTCGATTGTTTAGCTGTTTACAACTTCTCCTTGAAGTTTGTTCCAATTTTCAACACTCTATTTGTGAAAAAATTAAAGAGAATCTCGAATGAGCTGTGAGCACCAACGATTATACAACCATCATTCCAGGTCACTCGGTCACATCTAGAGTGGAAAGCCTCCTTCAGCCGACGTGTTCCTTGCCTGCATAATCTTCCACGCTTTGATCATGTCACTTCTGACTCGACGTACCTTCTCCGCTAATAGAGGTTGAACTCACCAAATTGGCCTTACCACGATTTATTGCCCAGCAAGGGGATAAGTTTGGTAGGTTTATGTTCAACTTTTTCAAAGATTTGTGGATCAGAATTGGACTGGATACTCGACATGCGGTCCAAACGAATGCATTGCACAACTTAAGAATACTGTGTCTGTCCTTGTACGAGATAGTACGGGATTTATGACCAAACATGTTCTTCTGGGGTTAGCATCTTTACATCGCTTGCTAATCATTAATACTTGAGTCGTCACTAAAGATGGTGGACGAAGAGTTGGCAGCGAAGGAGTTGTTGCATTTCGAGATTTTCTAAAATGTTTAACCACAATTAATTCAAGAATAATGAATGATGAAATTCCACTGCGGAATGATGCGACAGCATCTGCAACAAATTATGACACCATAAGCATGTTTAACGTCAAGCACGTAATGACATCTCGGTTAGGAAAACGGTGTAATGCAACTCGGAATGTTGCTTATGACACGGACTTGAACGTTACACTACCTTTTGAAAATAAAATTTAATTTAATTGTTTTATTGGATTGATTATGCTTGATCGGTATCTTATCTCCAGCATTGTAATGTGGATATCATTGTGATTAGTCCTGTGCAATAACCTGCATTCATTGAGCAGCATAAACTGTGGCAGATGTGAGCCGCTTTAAGTTTAATCTTCCGTTGAAATGATTGTATAAAACTAAAAAATTAGATTGCGTAGAAATATGAATCGCATACACACGAAGGTGTGTGAGCCTAACAGAACCAATGATGTTCGTGCCATACGGGAGAGGCGTCGACGACTCGCATTGAGGCTCCGGTGGAAATGAGCCGAAATCAAAATCAAAATCAAAATCATATATGAATCACAAATAAGTCTGGGCGTCGAAAAATCTTGTCTCAAATTCATGTCTTTGTGGATGTCGCTGAATGAAGTTATTACACCGATCAGACAATAGAAGTCTTGTAAATAAGGAAACTCATAAACCGATGGTTGTTAATTTCCTTTGTTCCAATACACGGCCAAGAACGAGGCTCTACCAATTTTATTTTCCTTGTCAATGAGCAATCGATCCGTGAATCGTCGATTGCGATCTAAATTGCAAACAATTTTACAACACATGCCAGGGATTGGCACCAGGGGGCGATACCATCATTTCCAAGCCGTGGCAAGGAATCCCACCAGGAAGCACTACCATCAGTTCCAACCCGCGGTAAGGAATGACAACTGGAGTGTTATTATCAGTTCGAACCCGCGTCAAGGAATGCCATCAAGAGGTGAAACTTTCAGTTCCAACCCACGGCAAGGAATAACAAAAGGAAGCGTTGATGTTAGTTACAGTCTTGGACAGGATATGCTCAGCCTCAAAGATTGAACGAAGCCTCTCAACGATTGATTGTTTGTAAATAATGGATGGTAGAATCAGATGAGCTAAATCTGCAGGTGTTTCTTTGGAAAGAACGGTTCATCGAGATTGACCCATGATATGAACATGGGTCGACAAACAACCTCGTTAGGGTGGGTGAACAATTCAACATGCTGTCAGCACTCAGAAAACGAACTATTTCGAGAGGAAGGCGCTGGATTTCAGCACAACGTGCGAAAAATTTCGATCAAATAAATAATTATTTAAATTTAATCATAGATCAAATTGTTCTTTTCTGAATCCTTTTCCATTTTACCTCTATACTTGATACATTTAATAACATTTTTATTGTAACAAAATACACTCTCCTAGAAAACAACGTTACTTCAATTATTAAAACTTGATTTAACACACGATTGAAATACCTCTAGATTTCGATGATAATTATTATGACATTTCGCGACCATTATTGAAGCCCATTTACCCTGTTTACGGTGTATTTTATTACTTATGAAAAGAATCAATGAATTGTTATTCAATAATGTTTTTCTCAATAAATACAATAATGTCCTAGGTGCAAGTTGTTCTCTACAAGAGTGTCGTAAAAATATCTCACCGTGCTAGAAAATCGGCTGCAAAACGAGAGAAGGTTTGTTGCATAACATTCAAACTCTGTCAATAGAACCTACGATATTATTTTTTAAATCAGATTTTTAACAACAAATCGAGAAAACATATGAACAGAGTCGCATTGCGTATAGTCAGCCCTACAATAGATTTACAATTAAACTCTCAAGTTTACGTGATTTGTGCTATCTTAATTGATCCTGACAGAAGACGATTGTGACAAACCAAGGAGATTTGGGCCATTGAAATAATTACCAACCAAACTAAGCGACTTCCCAAGGTGCCAGAGCTGATGGTCGTATAGACGTTAGCGTGCACGACCAGCCAAGACATCCCTCGATAACAATTGTCCTGCTATCACAGCTGGACATGTACAGTTGCTATACTCATTCACCGAGTATTTTGTCCGACTTGTTGATGAACAGAACAAACTCCCAAGGAATGTTGTAAGCAGCGGACTAATCGGAGCTTTTAGGTCACGGCTCGACAAAATCGACCAGAATTGCCACCAATTAACGTCCGGGGGTCGCACGTTGTAGCACGTATCAGACGCAAAGTCCGGCATCTCTGCCAGCATATTAGGTAAAATAGGGTGTCTATCACTAACACCAGTACGTTTGAAATAGAACCTGCCATTGGCAGTAGCACGGTAAAAATGGTGCCCGGCCCGGTGTACATGCTCGTTGCCAAACGGTGTCCAGCGTTGTCATCGGTCACCATAGGTTCAACATGGAATGAGAATGAGACGTTCTCAAATCATTCTCGTGGGTCGATGGTGTCATCTTCAGTTGCTGATTAGAGTCGTTTCGAGTATTATCGTTAAATACCATGCCTGCAAAAACTCTTCACTTTCTTGATCATCTACCAAAGATACTACAGAGTTACATGCAGCTCTCTTTGAAGTTCTACTTCACAAATGTGCCTTATATTAAAAAAAAAACAAGTTCAGACTAAAAAGCCCGTTGATGTCTCCTCACACTTGAAAACAACTCCCAACTCTGTAAGTTACGGAACGAGTAATTTAGTCCCTGCAATATGCCAAGCTGTTTCGACAATGCATTTATGCTTCCGGCTCGCTACAGCACGTATTGCAGCAGTGGCGCACCAGGTGGATGCCTGCATTGTCGAAACAGCTCGGCATATTGCTGTGACTAAATAACTCTGTACATTAGTTAGAGTAAAGAGTTTGGGAGGGCTCGCATGTGTTAAAAAACCACAACAGGTCATTTGGCTCGAACGAAATTGACTTTTAATAGAAGGGAGATTAATGATGAAGTTGCACGTCAGAGAGAATACCATGTAACTCTGTAGTATCTGTGGTTAACGAATAGAAAATGAAGAGTTGCTGTAGGTAAAAGTAGATAACGATAATACTGAAAACAACTTAAATTTGCACCTGATAATAAAGCCACCGACCCAGGAAGTTGATTTGAGAATGTCTCAGTTTCATTCCTCGTCAAACCTGTGGTGACCGGTGTCAACGCTGGACACCGTTTTGCAACGAGAACATACCGATGCCGGGCATCATTTCTACCGCCCTAGTGCCAATGCCAGGCACTATTTCAACCGTACTGGTGTGAGGGCCAGTCACTATTTCAACCGTACTGGTATCAGGGCCAGGAACTATTTCAACCGTACTGGTGTCAGGGCCAGCCAACATTCCAGGATACATTTTGCTACACAATTTTCTATAGACATTATGTTTTTATTTCTCGACGCGTATTTTTCTGGTTGGGTTCCACAGGTTTTGTTCCAGAAGTTTTGTTCCACTTTGGTCATGAGGATGTCATGGAAATATCTAAATAGAATATGCCAACAGCCGCCATTGCGTCGAAATGAATAAGGAAAGTCGCCGAGAGCCAATTTTCTCGTAATGAATCAATTACTGGAAGAGCGCGAGATGAGCCGCGGGAGGGAGAACCTCCTGAAAAATGGACTAACTTTGAAACCCGATCGTTTTATGTTATATAATTTTGAGCATTTTCTAACCTGAACCGAAGATGAACTGCTGCGAAGGAGTTGCGGAGGCGGGGAAAGAAGCTTGCTGTTTGCATATTCAATACTGAAGTTTGTATTGGGTACATATGAGTGGCATAGTAAATAAAATCTTGAGACTTCCATTATTGTTCGTTCATAAATAATCTAGCAGATAATATTCAAAGTACGTGTGCAGATAAATACAGCGTTGAGGGGAAGAGAAGATGTACTTCAACAATTATGAAATAGCTGTACTAGTACACTCTACACGCTGAGAAGGGAGCCCAGCTTTAGAGCTAAAAATATTTTAGCACACGCGCACTAGCGCCACTTCACTAACAAATTTCTTGATGTATGAGATGAAAATTAGAACGAAGATGTTATGCTATGAAAACTAAGGCATAAATTGCTCAGAGTTTATATTGTTGCACTATGTCACTAACAGAATTTGTTCGCAGATCGTTGAATGTTCTCTTTCTAAATACAGAAGGAACAAACTGATCATCTAAGAGGTGAACAGTAACATCTAGAAATGCAAATTTATTCTCCGTTTCCACTTCTTTGGTAAATTAAATTTTTTCTTGCCTTAAAATATAACAGTTGAAGAAATTTAAGATATAAATCTCTCTATCTCTCTTTCTCT
>SDVV010029416.1:0-11818 GCA_016164225.1 Gammarus roeselii
TGGTGCTGTTAGCACCGACTCTCTCAGCATTGCAAAAGCTTCTTGATATCTGTAATAAATTTGCTGAACCTCATGATATTGTATATAACACTGCATAAACTGTATGTATGCTAGTTAGACCGAAGGGTCCTAGTTTCTACCTATCGACTGAGATAAAACTAGGCGGTGTTGCACTGGATTATGTGGACGAATTTCAATATCTAGGGCACATCATCACAGCAGATTGCACTGATGACAAGGATGTAGCAAAGCAAACAAGACGACAAAATGCAGTTGGTAACATGCTAATACGAAAATTCTCGTTTGCACCAAGGGAAGCTAAAATCCAGCTCTTCAGATCATATTGTTACCCGATTTATTGTAATGCAATGTGGAGAAAATACTTTCAATATAGCGTAAGGGAATTGACAGTGAGTTGTAATGACACATTTAGACGGCTGATGCAGGTCCCTCGCTCGACGTCAGCGAGCAGGGTTTTTGCTGAAAACCAATCAGATCACATCAAGGTACTGTTCCGTAAAGCGGCACACAGCCTTATGACTCGAGTTATGAACTCCCCAAATGAAATCCTCGTTGCAATCTGCTCTGGTGATGCGCTCGTAGCCTCGTCATTGGTAAGGCGATGGAGAGAATTACTATACGCGTAGGCAGGATAGAGTTGTATGCCGTAACTTGTTCTTAGTTGTGTGCGGTAATTTTATAACTTTGTTCTCACTGTAACCCTAAAATAAGATGTCTCAATTGTAATACTCTGCCCATGTTGGTTGTCAATAAAGATTCTATTATTATTATTATTATTGTTATTATTATTATTATTATTATTATTAACAATTGGATAAAATGCAGGCTTACGGACAGACGGCAGCGAGTTGTACTTGACGGAGCTTCCTCCCCCTGGGTGAATGTTACAAGCGGCGTGCCTCAAAGATCCGTGTTAGGGCCAGTTTTCTTCATAAGATTTATTAACGATCTCGATAGCAACGTACTCTCAAACATTAGCAAGTTTGCAGACGATACTAAGATCGGAGGAAAAGTGCAAACTAAACTAGAGTGTCAGCAGATCCAACTAGACTGGAACAAAATTGTTGATTGGTCAGAAAAGCGGCAAATGGAATTTAATGTAGACAAATGCTAAGTTATGCACATAGGTCCTCATAACCTCGAACACGAATATTCAATGTCTGGAAAGAAACTCATTCCCGTCACCGAAGAGAGAAATTTAGGTGTCATCCTTAGAAACGACTTGAAAAGCTGCAAGCAATGTAACGATGCTGCCAAGAAGGGAAACAAAATGCTAGGTATGATATCCCGCAATATCTCATACAAAAATCAACACTGTATGCTCAAGTTATTTATTGCATTTGGTAGACCGCATCTCGAGTATGCCGTTCAATTCTGGTCTCCATTTCTTAGAAAAGACGTTATTAAACTCGAGCTGCAAAACTAATCCCCTCGCTGCGGAATAAATCGTACAAAGACAGGCTTTGTGAACTTAATCTTTATTCGCTGGAAAAACGTCGAGTCAGAGGCGACATGATAGAAGTGTAGAAGATTGTGCAGGGTAAGGGAAACGTCGACCGAGCGAGCCTTTTTACTTTAGATACAAACGGGGTGACTGGGAACAATGGATACAAAATCGTTGGGAAACGTTTTTCACTCAACATCACGCGCAATTTCTTCACGTATAGAGCTGTCGAAGAATGGAACAAACTTCCAGCGGAGATTGTAAACAGCAATACAATCGAAACGTTCAAGTCGCGGCTCATTAAGTTCTACATAAATCGCCGATAAATAGCTAAACCGTTCCATTTCCTGTTGTAGTAAATAAAAACAGAAATGCCACGCTTTAGAACTAATCCTCTTGCTATCAAAAGGCAGCCTAGTTTAGGCCAATAGGCCTTTTAGACGTTCTACTCTAGAACTAACCCTCTTGCTATCAGAAGGCAACCTAGTTTGGGCCAATAGGCCTGTTGTTGTCTTCTACACTTGTAAACACTTGTAAACTACCTACTACAACCACCCCACTACTACCCGGGGCATTTCAGCCCCGGAGAAGAAAGGGTCGAGTGTCAGGATGACAGTTCAGGATCGGGGCGAACTAGATGGGAAGAGAAGTATTTAGGCTCCAGGCGGTCGCATCTCAGACGGTCGAGCAGACTGGACACCCCCATACGCTCAGCGGACTCACACTTTTCCTCGAGCGCATATCTGTTGGCTTGCCCCAGAGGTTGGGTCAGACGGACTTCAACTGTGTATTGAGTCTACTTTCGAAAGGGTATATGGGAATTAAATTTCGACAAGTATGTGCACGTTTAGGAGAGCAGCACACTCAGTTTCCTCTGAGTGGTTCTCCCTTATGTTCAGTAGAGTAAATCTCTGAACACGTGTGATTAGTCCTACAAGAGCATATCATGTGAGATGTCAGATGGACATCTCCTAAAAAAGTTGCTCATGACAACTCCTGAGTTTATTCGAAATGGTACAATTTTTTTACATTTATTGAATAGGTTATCGCAGAATATTTCATATTTCAGGTGAGATACCATCGGGACATCTAACAAAAATTATTTCACTAGGTAACCGGTGCGTGCTACCAGAAGAAGGCAGCACAAGTTGTTAGAAATTTTGAAAAATTGTTATTATTTCAGGGTCCTTGAAGGCTGGCGCACTTCAAGGTGAGACGTCAGAGTGACATCTCTTAAGAAAAAGTTGCTCGTGGAAACTCCTGAGTTTAGTCGAAAGAAACACGAGTATTTTAAGTTTTGAAAAACGGGTATTATTGCAAGTTTCAGTTCATGAATGACACGAGCATTTCAATTTGGAGTTATGTCAAGTCAGAGGAAACAAAGGTTTTTAATTTTTGATCAATTATCGCAAGATTTCCTCCAAAAACAGCATGAACAGTTACCGCAGATTTAAATTCAAAAGAGGCATCAACCGGTATTAGCTCGGACATCTGTAAGGAATAGGTTAGTAGGTGATTGTTTCTCTGCACCATGCTGCAACAGGGTCACTTGCGGGTCTGTACTACAGGAGAGAAAGAAGACGGTTAGTTCATTCACAATGTACAGTTGGGTCAATTTAAAGGTGAGATGCCGGAGGGGCAGGTGCATTAAGTGCACTATTTTTATATTTCAAGATGAGATGCTAGAAGGACATCTCTAAGATATATTTATATTTCAACTGGGGTGCCTGAGGGGCTTTATATATTTCAACTGAGATGCCAGAGGTACATCTCCACGAGATGTAACCGGCGCTGATATAACTGCTTCGCTATTATTTAATAGCAAGTTTTTTTTTAATTTCTTTTTCCCTCATGACACGAAAGGGAGACGAGGTAAAAGAGAGAGTTGCATCGTGTCGACAGTGTCCTTCCATAAGAAAGTACCCACTGATTCAACAGATGGATGTTTTTATTCCCATTTCTCTCTTTTATTTTCGCTCCCGACAGGGAGGGTAGAAAAGTAAGGATAAAAATACTATTGCGTCGGCAAAGTCTCTCCGTAGGAGGATACTCATTGCCTAACAATGGATGATATCTGTCTATTCTACGTCGTACCGTAGAGTTGAGCCAGCTCTCCTCATGATGCGATTTCGACTTTCGCATATCATGGGGTGTGGGGGTGAGCCGCCGTCGCGGCTCATCGGTAAGGGTCAGTGGGTTGCCGGCACACTTCATCCGCACAAGTTTGTCGAATTTATGTCGTACCTCAGAGTTGAGCAACGCTCTCCTTCTTGTGCGGTTTGATTTTCGCATAGCATGCGGTATGGGGGTAAGCCGTCGATGCGGCTTCCCAGCAAGCGCCGCTGAGTCGCCACAGACTTCACCCGCTCTGATTCGTAGTTGTCAACTATCTTTCCCCATTTTTCTCCTCTTTTTTTCTCTCACACAGAGAAGGTAGAAAAGTGAAAGAAAAATACCATTGGGTCGGCAAGGTCTCTCCATAGGAAAACACTCATTGCCTCAACAATAGATGATTTCTGTCGAATCTACGTCGTACCGTAGAGTTGAGCAAAGCTCTCATACTGGTGCGGGTTCGATTCTCGAATATGATTGGGTGTTGGGGTGAGTAACCGTGCGACTTCACCCTCACTAGCTCGCAGTTCTGGCTATCTCCCCATTTTTCTTCTTTCTTTCCTCTCCCACAGAGAGGGTAATAAGGTAAAAAAAATGCCATTGTGTCGGCAAAATTCCTCCGTAGGAAGAAATTCGTTGCCTTCAGCAATAAATGATACCCGTCAAATCTAGGTCGTATCAGTGAGTTGAGCCGAAGCTCTCCTCTTGGTGCGGGTTCGATTTTCGTATATGATGGGGTGTGGTGGTGAATGCTGGCACCGTACCACATAAAAGTATTAAAAATTAAGGGTAAAAATAAGCGTCATCCCTCCAAGTCTTCACAGCCCCATCGAGTTGAGCAAGCCCTCCTCTTAGGCGTTGTCGATTTTCCGGATAAGATAGTCCCTGCATCTGCTTGTCCCATTAGGACAGCAGAGGGTCTCGTAGGCTAGCGGAATGGGTGAAGTGAGAGAGAGAGAGAGAAAGAGAGAGAGACGTAGGCTAGCGGGATGTGTGAATTAGTGGCAACATTGACGCAGGTTACATGACGTGGTAACACCCACCACTACTACCATTAGCGGCAACATGGACGCACGTATCATGACGTGTTAACACCTACCACTACTACCATTAGCGGCATTACGGACGCACGTTACATGCCGTGGTAACACCCACCACTACTACCATTTGCGGCAACATGGACGCACGTTTCATGACGTGGTAACACCGATCGCTACTATTATTAGCGGCAACACGGACGCACGTCACGTGACGTGGTAACACCCACCACTACTACCATTAGCAGTAACATGGACACACGTTACATGCCGTGGTAACACCCACCACTACTACCATTTGCGGCAACAATACCACCCGTGTTATTCGGTTAATGGAGTAATTGCCATCCCACTGTCCCTAACGGCATCAATTACGAGAAAAGGCCGGAAATGAAAACCCTGGCTTCATGATGCGCCCGTCGAGGGCGGGCAGCTGGCACCCGAACTGTCGCTGTGCCTACAGCGTCCACTGTGGGCAGGACAGCAAACGCTCAAACTGTCGCCGTGTCTCCAGCGCCCACTGTGGACGGGACAGCGAACGCTCAAACTGTCGACGTGTCTATAGCGCCCACTCCGGCGGGACAGCGAACGCTCAAACTGTCGGCGTGTCTATAGCGCCCACTGCGGGCGGGACAGCGAACGCTCAAACTGTCGACGTGTCTATAACGCCCACTTGGGGCGGGACAGCGAACGCTAAAACTGTCGACGTATCTATAGCGCCCACTGCAGGCGGGACAGCGAACGCTCAAACTGCTGCCGTGTCTATAACGCCCACTTTGGGCGGGACAGCGAACGCTCAAACTGTCGACGTGTCTATAGCGCCCACTGTGGGCGGGACGGCGAACCCTCAAACTGTCGCCGTGTCTATACCGCCCACTATGGGCGGGACGGCGAACGCTCAAACTGCCGCCGCCTCTATAGCGCCCACTGTGGAAGGGAGGATTATGTAGGGACTATTTATTATCAAATGTTTTGTAATTTTTTTTTAATTAACCTAATAACAATGATTCATTCTTGAATTTTTCTATTTCGTAATAACTGATTTTATGCGCTTTTAATTTGTTTTTCCATTAGGTTATTTTTAATTTTCTACGATGGTTTTCTTCTTAATTTTTGGAGTTTAAATTAGGCAAAAATCATGGGCAAGATGTTCAACATCAAAATTTAAACATACAGGAAGTTTAAAAAAGTCTAGCTTGCTGCACAGTGGGCTAGTATCGGTGAAAATTCTAGTTTTTATTTTTTTCACTCATTGCCATGCAAATGAAGATTAGCGATTGTTGAAATAACTACGAGCCACTTTGATTCATCTTAATTTATACAATAAACCACGTCAATAATTCGAGCTGACGTACTCTTTTGATCCTGAGACCCAAGGTGTACGAGAGTAGTCACATTGTTCATTGATTAGATTACGATGCTAAATTATAACATGGCTTGCTGAATTAGCGTCTAGCTACCCTCCATCAGTTGCGTCTAGTTACCCTTCATCAGTTGCGTCTAGCTACCATTCATCAGTTGCGTCTAGCTACCCTTCATCAGTTGCGTCTAGCTACCGTTCATCAGCTGCGTCTAGCTACCGTTCATCAGTTGCGTCTAGCTACCATTCATCAGTTGCGTCTAGCTACCATCCATCAGTTACGTCTAGCTACTGTTCATCAGTTGCGTCTAGCTATCATTCATCAGTTGCGTCTAGCTACCATTCATCAGTTGCGTCTAGCTACCATTCATCAGTTGCGTCTAGCTGCCATTCATCAGTTGCGTCTAGCCACTATTCATCAGTTGCGTCTAGCTACTATTTATCAGTTGCGTCTAGCTACCATCGATCAGTTGCGTCTAGCTTCCATTGATCAGTTGCGTCTAGCTTTCATTGATCAGTTGCGTCTAGCTACCATTCATCAGTTGCGTCTAGCTACCATTGATCAGTTGCGTCAAGCTACCATTCATCATTTACGTCTAGCTACCCTTTATCAGATGCGTCAAGCTACCATTCATCATTTACGTCAAGCTACCCTTTATCTGATGCGTCTAGCTACCATTCATCAACTGCGTCTAGCTACCATTTATCAGTTGCATCTAGCTACCATTCATCAGTTGTGTCTAGCTACCATTCATCAGTTGCGTCTAGCTACCATTCATCAGTTGCGTCTAGCTACCATTCATCAGTTGCGTCTAGCTACCATTCATCAGTTGCGTCTAGCTACCATTCGTCAGTGGCGTCTAGCTACCATTCATCAGTGGCGTCTAGCTACCATTCATCAGTTGCGTCTAGCTACCATTCATCAGTTGCGTTTCGTTTCCATTCATCAGTTGCGTTTCGTTTCCATTCATCAGTTGCGTCTTGTTACCATTCATCAGTTGCGTCTAGCTACCATTCATCAGTGGCGTCTAGCTACCATTCATCAGTGGCGTCTAGCTACCATTCATCAGTTGCGTCTAGCTACCATTCATCAGTTGCGTTTCGTTTCCATTCATCAGTTGCGTTTCGTTTCCATTCATCAGTTGCGTCTTGTTACCATTCATCAGTTGCGTCTAGCTACCATTGATCAGTTGCGTCTAGCTACCATATATCAGTTTCGTCTAGCTACCATATATCAGTTGCGTCTAGCTACCATATATCAGTTGCGTCTAGCTACCATTCATCAGTTGCGTCTAGCTACCATTAATCAGTTGCGTCTAGCTACCATTCACCAGTTGCGTCTAGCTTACATTGATCAGTTGCGTCTTGCTTCCATTGATCAGTTGCGTCTAGCTACCATTCATCAATTGCGTCTGCGTCCTGCTAACATTCATCAGTTGCGTCTAGCTACCATACATCAGTTGCGTCTAGCTACCATTCATCAGTTGCGTCTAGCTACCATACATCAGTTGCGTCACCGCCCTATGGGGGAGTCTGCATTACCTTCGCGTTGCGACTCCGGTGGAACATGGAAGCAAATACAAATACAAACAAATCTGTTGCGTCTAACTACCATACATCAGTTGCGTCTTGCTACCATTCATCAGTTGCGTCATTAAAATTTTATGATTTCCTCGTGCGATTTTAGTAAATAATATTTAGGTTTAAGATTAAATGTTGTGAAACGTCCGTAATTCGGGCGATCCGCTACTTCAGTCCTCCTCTCCGCTACTGGCGTCTGAAAGCCGGGCGGTCCGCTACTTCAGTCCTCCTCTCCGCTACTGGCGTCTGAAAGCCGGGCGGTCCGCTACTTCAGTCCTCCTCTCTGCTATTGGCGTCTGAAAGCCGGGCGGTCCGCTACTTCAGTCCTCCTCTCCGCTACTGGCGTCTGAAAGCCGGGCGGTCCGCTACTTCACTCCTCCTCTCCGCTACTGGCGTCTGAAAGCCAGGCGGTCCGCTACTTCAGTCCTCCTCTCCGCTACTTGCGTGTTCTCTAAACGGTAGCCGAGTAGCGGTATAGGTTTCTATACATGAAAAAGTAACGGAATTGCGGGTAGCTCACTGAAAAAGTCGAAACCGCTACCGACAGCCGTTCGATCAATCTGTAAACGGTTACTGTGGTCGACATATTTTGTTGCCGTGGGTGGCATGTACACGACGTCTCCTGGCAGCATCTGGCAACTATGCAGGGCTGACCACCCGTATACACAAACACACCCACATGCTCATTGAGGTCCGATCAGTTGTCATGAGCAAATGCATTCCATCGCTTGTGACGGTGGTGTATTGAGATTTTTTTCTGCTGCTGTTGCCTTGTGCTCTGCTGCTGTAGTTTACCGAAATATGTAGTAGTGAAACCCTGATTTTTGGGTGGTGCCTATTAATGAAGTGTAACGATGTCAAAGTTACGGTTATCTTTAAAGTAACTCTAGTAGCGGTTTCAGCAAACGTTCCCTGTGGAAATGCTTTGATATCTAAATATGCTGAACTTATATGCAATTCTTATAGAAAGAAAAGAAGATCTTTATTCCTACACATATTATATTTTTTTTTAGTTTGCCTGCATCCTAAATGTATACACAAATCAAAAATACGTATAATGATAAGTAAAAACCATCAAATCAGATTAAGTAGCCTTATTGGGCTGATTACAACGAATTATTGAGAAAATGGGACCGAGTATGAACGGTAACGGGCATCTTACTTCCACAGATGAACGAACAAAAATGCACAATATTTGGGAACATGTCACAACCAAAGAAATATCGTAGTTGATTGAGATGACTCGTATTTCAATTGAAAATGAAGAATCAATCGGCTCTGACGAAAGGAGGGTTCAAAAATCTCTTGCAATGTCTTAATAAGAAGGAATATTATAAACAGATGGACCAATCTAATCATTGTTTTTGATGAGGTTTGAACATACTCATAACCATTGGTTTAAAGCAAATAAATCCGATTATTAAGAAGCAAGTTGTACAAATGTTACAAAATTGAAGACCCTAAATAAGCTATATTGATATAATGGAACCACCTTAGTCATTCGTTAACAATTATCTATTATAATCTAATGGAACACCAGATTAGCTAACCATTATGTATTATGGTGATCTAATGGAACAACCTAGTTCTTAGCTAACCATTATCTATTATAATGATCTAATGGAACAACCTAGTCCATAGCTAACCATTATCTACTATAATGATTTAATAGAACAACCTAGTCGTTAGCTAACCATTAGCTATTATAATTATCTAATGGAACAACCTATTCCTAAGCTAACCATTATCTATTATAATGATCTAATGGAGCAACCTAGTCTTTAGCTAACCATTATCTATTAAAATGATCTAGATCTAATGGAACAACCTAGTTCTTAGCTAGCTATTATCTATTTTAATGACCTAATGAAACAACCTAGTCCTTCGCTAACCATTATCTATTATGATGATTTATTGGAACAACCTACTCCTTCGCTAACCATTATCTATTATAATGATTTAATGGAACCACCTAGTCCTTAGCCAACCATTATCTATTATAATGATCTAATGGAACCACCTAGTCCTTAGCTAACCATTATCTATTGATTTGCTCTGTGATGTATTGATTGTATATACATGACCATATTATATACACTTGCGTCTCAGCTTGCTATCTAGGGTTTTAGTCGGCAATAAAATCTTTCCGAATGCCGCAGAGACGTAACAATTAATCAAATGTTAGTATCATATCTTCCATTGAATGTTTCAAGTTACGTGGTTTCTAGTTTGAAATTGATTTGAAACCATTGCAACTTCAAACTGGCACCTCCTTTCGGATTTACGAGAGAGTATGAAGATGGCTTGCCTCTGCGAAGGAACGGGAAGTTTGATCACCATAAAGAGAAGATGGCGAGCAATGCATAGAAAAAACTGCGCCTTACCACGTGACAAGACGATTTAAAATGGCAGAGTTATGATGACAAAGGGCAACGTTCTAAACGCATCGAAGAAGCAGCCTTCGCCATAAGAAACTGATGTAATTGTTGAGGGCGTAATGGAACATTTTCAAAGAGAACCCAAACCATAAGTCAGACGATCTTTCAATGCCTTAGCTTCATCACGTGCTACGATCAGGCGTAATGTCCTCGAGAATCATTTACACCCGTACAAGGTTCAATTTGAGCAGAGTATCACAGATCATTGAGAAAATGAATCCAATTAGCCACAGAGGAAATGCTCTTATTTCCCAAGCCCAATTGTCTAATTCACACGACGACAACCACAACCTAACCATAGCTGAGTTAAAGGGCTTAATTTGGTATGCAAGGAATCTTTTTCATCCAGCAGTGCGATGGAGTGCAGATGGGCTCCCCATTGGTCTCTATTCTAGCTAACTGTTTCCTCTGTCACTACGAAACTATCTCGCTGGACCAATGCCCAGCCGAGTTCAGACCCGTGTTTTATAAAAGATACGTGGACGACACTTATGTCATCTTTACTGACCAATCCCATACAGGGGAATTTTAGGATTACTCGAATCAACAATATGCTAACATCAAATTCACTGTAGAAACGGAACAAAACCGTTATATCCCTTTCCTTGATGTTAATATTTCAGGGGATCATAACAACAAGATACACACTAGCATCTTTGGAAAGCCCATTTCCTCAGGAGCGGGCATGAGTTTCTTCTCCCATAGCCTGCTTAAAGACAGTATAAACAATATTACAACTTTAGCTCATAGTGCCTATTACATTTATTCCTCGTACTTGGCCTTTCACCAAGAAATCTAATTCCTTCTGAGATTTTTCCTCAATAATGGTTACCCAACTGTCTTATTCGTGAATAGTTGCCGTGGGTTTTTCTACGATATTCATTCAATATCTACCCCAACACTAACTGCCAATAAGAAATTAGTATTTTTATCCCTCCCATACTATGGCTCTGATTCCGTACCTGAATATACCAATTTACTTAACACACTCTTCAATTTCTAGCCTCGAGTAAAATTCCATCTAGGTCTAAAAAGTTCCTCCACTATTGGATCGTTGTTCCGCTCTAGAGATATCATTTATTATTTCTGACAGCTGCAAAGTGTCATATGTCTGGAGCACCAAAAAAAAAATCCGTCAGAGAGTGAACCAATATCTAAGTTTCTTCAGCCGAACAGGTAAACCACTTTCTACAGATACTCTTTCTATCCCTCGCAATCATGCTGAAGATCGCAATCACCCATTCAGAAACAAGCATTTCAAAATCATCGACCAATCACGCAGCAGCCTTAACCTACTTTTACTCAAGTTTTTGCATACTCCAATTACAACCATCCCTTAATATCCAACATTCTCCTACTAAACTTTACACTGTTCCTAGCAACCAATTAGAACATAGCACACTCCGACCCAACCCTACTTATACAGGACCGAGTAAGCTCGACTCTTTACTCAGTAACTCGCTTCCATGAAGGTGTCTAAAGCTGCTGCTGCCCGTGGCAATGGTCCAGTGGTTAACCGTTCTGCACGGCATGATCCTGTGACATATCCATTGTGGCGCCAGTTTTTAGATCGCCCAAACATCCTCAACTATCCACTGTCTTCGTACTTCTTTACATAAAAGGGAAACACATTTTTATTTCATTATATCCAACTGAAGATAGAATAGTATTTCCCGAAACGTTTTGTCATATGGAGGGATTAATATGTACCTTCCGATTTTTAATACTTTCTACTTGAATAATGAATGTAGCCCTCCTAAAAAGCTCTCTCCCGGAACAATATGCTTGTTGAAGCACTTGTGAATCTCTTTCTACTAAATAAATA
>SDVV010029417.1:0-11818 GCA_016164225.1 Gammarus roeselii
TTTTTTTTTTTTTTTTTTTTTTTTTTTTTTTTTTTTTTTTTTTGGTGTTGATTTAGGATGTTGGTTTGGTTTATAATGACATCGTATATGAAAACACGTTCACTGTTGAGTATTACCGAAGGACTATGTTTTAATATAATAATTTTAGTTATTATTAGTTAGAAATTATTGATAGGTTTAGATGTGGATATAGGATATCTGTCTCGTTTTGGAGGAGCATAGGGATTAATTGAATCGCTTGTATGCATAGGCTTCCGGAAGGGTGGGGTGGGGTGGGGGGGGGGGGAGCTGTCGACGTTATTTTATCACGGGCCACCGCGAGGCGGTGGGCAATTGACGTTATCTTATCTAATGATCTTAATTGGGAGGCATGGGAATATCACAGAGTGTTTGGGTTTACAATGTATGTGTGATTTCTGTTTATAATACATGTATATTGTATGGGAATATTGTATGGGGTAGGTTTGGTTAGTATTTCGTGAGGGTCTCTTCCAATCTAATCATATTTTTTATTTAATCTCGTGATCAGAAAGAGAACCTGAAATCGCATCCTCTGGTATGACAGTGATGTGGTTAGGTAGTTATGTGGTTATGTGTTTGGGTAGTTATGTGGTTATGTGGTTATGTGGTTATGTGGTTATGTGGTTATGTGGTTATGTGGTTATGTGGTTATGTGGTTATGTGGTTATGTGGTTATGTGGTTATGTGGTTATGTGGTTATGTGGTTATGTGGCTATGTGGTTGGGTGGTTAGGTAGTTATGTGGTTATATGGTGTATGTTGTTAGAAGCAGCGGTTGGCATATTCTCATCTCGGGATTATCTCTGACTCTTCAGCCTCCTGTGTTTTCTTATGTATCTCTAATACAGAATCAGACTCTTCAGCCTCCTGCGTTTTCTTATGTATCTCTAATACAGAATCAGACTCTTCAGCCTCCTTCGTTTTCTTATGTATCTCTAATACAGAATCAGACTCTTCAGCCTCCTGCGTTTTCTTATGTATCTCTAATACAGAATCAGACTCATCAGCCTCCTGCGTTTTCTCATGTATCTCTAATACAGAATTTGACTCTTCAGCCTCCTACGTTTTCTTATGTATCTCTAATACAGAATCAGACTCTTCAGCCTCTTGCGTTTCTTATGTATCTCTAATACAGAATCAGACTCTTCAGCCTCTTGCGTTTCTCATGTATCTCTAATACAGAATCAGACTCTTCAGCCTCTTGCGTTTTCTTATGTATCTCTAATACAGAATCAGACTCTTCAGCCTCTTGCGTTTCTTATGTATCTCTAATACAGAATCAGACTCTTCAGCCTCTTGCGTTTCTCATGTATCTCTAATACAGAATCAGACTCTTCAGCCTCTTGCGTTTTCTCATTTATCCCGAATACAGAGTCATTACCGAAGGACATTAATGATCGTTAGCCTTAGTAGATGATTTCAATGGGTATTTCTATTATCGGACGAGCCTTTTATTGGGTTTGTATAATCTTTATAAGGTTATAGTGTAAGCAGAATATCTGACATCTAATTATTTCAGTTTATTTGTGTAATGTGTAGGATGTAATTATTTTCATCGGTTTCAGGTTGTGTGAATTCATTTACGTTGGATTTTGTGCTGTAGAAGACTCGATGTAAATAAAAAAATTACTGTAGCATTTTTTAGGGTTTGTATGCTCTTTGAGGAGTTTTTAGTGTTGTAATACGATTTCAAAATTATTATACCAGTTTATTAAAAAACAAACATTTGTGGGATTTTAGCTGTTGATATAGGATGTTGGGTTGATATAGAATGTTTGGTTGGTATAGGATGTTGAGTTGATATAGGGTGTTGGGTTGGTTTCAGAATGGGTTTGAAGAAAATGTAATGTACATCGATTTTGCGCTTGTTAATTTGTTGGCATTGACTGTTGGATTGGATTTGCATTAGAATGGCAGGTCATCTCGTGTGTCTTAGGCTTAATGTAGTGTAGGTGCTGGTGGAGAATTCGAATCATATGTTCTTGTACGACTGGAACTTTTGTCTAGGGTAGGTATGTTCTCTGCAGAGTGTTATTGTTCCGTTACTTCACTGAATTTGTTACAAAGTTGGCAATACTTACTCGTTTCACGCCTTATTGGATTACTTAAGTCGGATATTTTCTGGGTTTTGTACTGGTAAGGAAGACCATCACCGGTTAAGGCGTTGGCAGAGAACTTGAATAGATATTTTTTTGTATTAGCGGCACATTTTAGAATGTATCTGTTTTCTCTACAGGGTATTACTGTAGGAAGGCTGTTTTATTAGGATTATTCGAATTTATTTGTTGTAGTAAGAAAATATTAGTAGAATTCTAGGTGTTTATCCAGTTGTTTTAAGAATATCTTCGGAGAACATGGTTATCTACAATAGGGTATATGTGAAGGATCAGTTTACTTCATTTATTGTATGACAGTTATGCATGTCGGTTTCATGTCTTGTTTGGTTGATTATGCTAGGAATGGGTTAGGATTTGTGTGGGTCTGGAAGGATACCTCATTTGTCTTTTTTTTAGGTTAGGTTAGATGTTGGTACAATATATCAATAATCATTATTATAATTAACATATGAATAAAACTCTCTGGTAGAGTATATCCGAATTTCAATCTTATGTATAGGGTTTTACTTTTTAGAATATTTCTGTTTATTTGTTTGCAAACATAGTAAGATAGAATGCTTTTAGTTGTCTGTTACAGAATGTGAACGGCTTGCAGGCCCGCTGCAGAATAGTTGTGTTGGATTAGTTCACTTTATTTGTCTAAGAGCAAGTTATGAGCATAGGTTTCCACGGCTGGCTTGGATATTTACGTTGGATATTGGCTAGGTTTTGTTTGTGGAAGGATTGCCCTCTCGTCAGTCTTGTTTTTTAATGTTGGTCAGCCTTTGGTTGAGGACTTGAACATATATATTGTATTATGACTGGAGTATTTTACAGGGTTTGTATGCTCTTTGTTGAGTTTTACTGCAGGAATAAGATTTCAATAGGATTATTTTTCATTTATGTGTGTTCTATGTTAAAAACTATTGGTAGGTGTATGTGTTGATAAAGGATGTTGGTCGTCTCTTCGTAAGGATCAGGCGTAGAATAAAGGATGTTGGTCGTCTCTTCATAAGGATCAGGCGTAGAATAAAGGATGTTGGTCGTCTCTTCGTAAGGATCAGGCATAGAATAAAGGATGTTGGTCGTCTCTTAGTAAGGATCAGGAGTAGAATAAAGGATGATGGTCTTCTCTTAGTTAGGATCAGGCGAAGAATAGAAGATGTTGATCGTCTCTTCGTAAGGATCAAGCGTAGGATGGTCCTTCACTGAAGGATATTGGTGGAGGATAACTTCACTTCATGTTTTAGGAGCTCGAAATGTATGTCAATTCTAAGACATTGTATATATTCACTTCGGATATTGAGTAATTTTTGTATGGGTATGGAAAGATATCCTGCGAGCCTTGGTTTCAGATAAGGTTTTAGGCGTTGGTTGAGATTTTGAATCGCTCTTCCTCATTAAAAGCAGAGAAAATATCCATTGAAAACCTCTACCACGCATAAACCTACGTTAACAATACCCGAGATAGACTTCTTTATTGTACGAAACTTAGCAATCATTGAATGTAGATAGTCTTATATGACGTGCAATCAATATGTATCGCCAACGTTGTTACAAATAAAGGGAACTACCCCAATAGTCATGCCCTACTCAGAACATACATTCCCCAGAAAATGTTCCAGTCATAATGAAATAATATGAATTCAAATTCTCTACAACACACGAAAAAATATAAAGATTCAAGATGCTAGCTTAGACGTTCTACTTCAGAACTAATCTTCTTACTATCGAAAAGCCACCCATCTTGGGCCAAAAGTCCTGTTGTCTTCTTACACTTTTAAGCACTTGTAAACACGAGATAAACTTTCATTCTAATACAAAACCAATCCAAGAATCAAAGTAAATGAATTAAAAAGACGCGAAACCGATATACCGGCCAATTTTACCAATAACAAACTAGAATAATCCCATAGTAGTTTTATGCAGGGAAGAAGCTCATCCACCCAACCTATTCGAAAACAACCCAACATCCTATATCAAAATCTACAAACCTACCAATTATTTCTACCGAAAAAACAGAAATAATCATGATAAAAGCCTATCCCACATTCCCCGAAGAAATGCTCCAGTCATAGTAAAAATTTGCCTTACAAATCTTATGCCAAAACAAAATTAAGCTTAAATAAGCAAGCAAAACCTAAAACGGATATCAATAATTGACTCCTAAAACAAATAAAGCGAAACAGATCTAAAAAAAATCACCACAATATTTCCATATACTGAAAATACAAACCCAACAAATTGCTCCACTAATAATAGAATTGCCCATTCAAATGATCTACCAAGGCTTAAACCTACGCTTATTAATAGCATTCGGCTATGACTTTGTACTTGAGATGCCTAAAAGGCGCAAGATGCTGAGCAGACGCAGCTGATCGCATCACAAGGAAAGATCGAGCGCTGCCCTTTACAACATACACCATTACCACATATGCACATATCCACATAACCACATCACCAGCATACCAGAGGAGGCGAGCTCTTTTGGCATGTCGGTGATGTGCTTCTCACGAGACCAACAATAGCTAAGATGAGAAGGCACGAGACCCACGCTTACTGCTAACCAGACCAAACTCATACAATATATGCAGACAATACACACATGCCATATAACTAGATAACAATAATAATACTAATACTAATACTAATAATAATATAGTTCATCCATACACAAAAGGGATGTTATTCTTTTGAAAGAATACATTGTTACAAAATAAATCTAAGGAAGGTATAATGACGGGCTAAGAACTTGTAATTGAGTTATTTGGGTGTGTTTGAACGGTAGGGAGGCGTCTTGCTTTCAAGCTGAACGTAAAAACACGATTGTACCGAAACGTGTCATGACGAAAGAGCTCTCAAGGTAAGTTTAAACTACTCAATAGACATGTACCTAATCCTGATGCCATGAGGTGTTGCGATCTGTCATTTGAGCCCTTTATATAGTGTTGCGATCTGTCATTTGAGCCCTTTATATAGTGTTGCGATCTGTCATTTGAGCCCTTTATATAACACTTGGCAGGAATTCCTAATTCAGACCCACAGCTCAATGCCCTGAGTAGCAAGGGAGTGCGACGGTATGGGTGGGTCTCTGTGAGACAGAGAGCCACTGCATAACAAGCAACCAAACACAAACACATTTTTATTTTATTTATACTGAAACAGGTATGGTGTTCTTGGGGTACAATAAACCAATACGCAATGAAAACATCTGCATAATATTTTTAGATTGCGTATTAAACAATGCACATATGTGCACAATAAACCCAGACTGCGGCTACTGATTTGCCAAGGCCAACAAATCGATTTAAGTGGCCATTCAGAGTCCATCACTACGTGCAGGTAGCCTTAATTTATAAACGGCCTAATACATCTGGTATCAATGGATGTTAGGGTATGTAGGGCCTATGTAAGTAAAAGAGCTCCTACACAAATGGAATGATATTATTTTACTACCCTGACTTTGTACATAAATATACACCAATTTAAAATGCATATGATGATGAGTCAGGACCTTATAGCGTTCATCACGGTGCAAGTAAATGATCCCGTGAATGCCCGGCAGCGTATATCCTATTTTTTAGCTACGTGTAAGTGCCAACTCTTCCGGAACATGACATGAAACAGAAAAAATAACAGAGTATATTCAAAGTACACAATGAATATGCGCCGTATCCTGCTGGTGCGTATAATATTGCGATCAGGCATACATACACACAAATATGCATACACATACATATACATACACATACATACACACACACATACATACATGTATATGCATGCACATATACAGAGTATACATAAGGGAATTGGTTGATTTTCATTGGGTAGCAAAGATTATCAGGTTAGCTGTGGGTCCGTGTGAGTTGATGAGGCACTGCCTTTCAGGACTGAGGGATTCCCTGTCGTTAAGTGACGTAGAATTACTTGCTTCACAGAAATACGGACAAAATGCAAATGAACATCATAACATATTTCACTATCGGGGTAAAAAGAAAACACACAGGAATGTTGGACTCGAAGAAGAGTGCGGAAATGGTACAAAAGTGCTTCACGATCCAATGCTCTTTTGTTCTCGAACGCAAAGAGATTTTTTTTCAAGGCCAGAACAATGCGCAGTCAAAGAGACAGAACGAGCTGTAGTGAGATTACAGGGTTCGGCAAAAGTGCTACAGTATTTTGAATAATAGTTTCTAGTTGTTCGATTAAAAGAGATGTCAAGGAAAGATAGTACGTAAAGTGATATTTGTGTTCTGATGACGGAACGATAGTGTTGATACTCTGTGCGAGCCGCAGAATATAGTTTTTCGTTATCCGTTTCAAGTCATTTTTTTTTTCGCTGTCAGCCCCTGTCGACGGGCAAGCAATAGAGTGGCACATTTCTGCTTTAACGAAGATACGTAGCGCAATTTTGATTGTAAGCCGATAGCTTGTTAAAAAATTTTGAACCTGAAGACACGAAAGCCTGTTCTGAATATTAAAGACTCGTATTCCTTCACTAAGCTCCAGTCGTTCATGGATGTTCAGCCACCCAAGTCTCTTTAAAATAGGAGTCAAGTGATCACTCTTTCTAAAGTTCACATCATGGGTTACTTTTGGGGTAAAGTTTATGCTGCGTTGAATGTTTGAGAGTAATGTTTTCGTGCTCTTACCCTACATGGCAGGGCAGTAGTTTAAATCTGAAAGAAATCATAGCATTAATTACAAGTAGTCTGGGCTGGAATTCGAGTTGTTTCTTTGCTCGACTGAGAAACATGTGTGTACTATTCAGTTGGGAACAAAGCTTCTAAACATGATGTCCGAAGGTCAAATTTAGATCAAGTCAAACTCCCAGACTTTTGACTGTCATCAAGAGACATTTTTGCGCTCATACAATCAACAACACAATTCCCAGTTACTCCGTGTATTTGCTTTGGATCCCAAGATAATTGACTGGGTTTTATTTATACTTGCAATATACACATGCTTTATAAACACCATACATTTGTCTAATGAATAACTCTATAATACACCTGTACCTCTCATTTAACATCACTAGATAAGATAACGGCAATCACAGACAGCTTCGTGCTGGCCCAAGATAGGACAGCGGCGACTGCTGCAGACTGCCATCCGTATGAACGGCTTCAAGAGTCTAGTGCATGACACTAGACTCTTGGAGCCATTTACGAGGAAATATAAGACTACGCTGACTGCTAGTCATCCATCCAAACACATACAATACATCTTTGCAATATAAACAAGCATTATACAGAAATAACACAGATATAGAGACAGACACTAGGCCGAATCCCCAAGAAAGGGGGGTGGCCGATAGCAAGGCGCACCTCACACCCTGATATGCTCACACTCACACAACTTAGCCCTTTTGAGCTAAAGGGTTCGACCGGTTACCCCGCAACACACACTCTGGGTCACGAGTGCGGTCTGAGGATCCGATGTCTGCAGCAGGGCCCGACAGTTTTCACTGGTCTACCCCTGCCGCATCGTGATGGCCAGGCCCCTCCTCACCCACGACCATCCCAACAACGAGATGCCAAGAGCGGGAAAGCATATCAGAGCAGCGTCAAAAATCGACCATTCACAACAATTCTTCACTCAAGCCTGTTCATTGCACGCTCACTCTCTACTTCCACATTCAAGTCTCTCCTTCCTAACGTCTGCTTCGTACCATCCATCCACCCAAAGCTCGGTCTAATTCTAGCCCTGCGACCACTCGCCACCACCTTCATCCCCTTTAGACCAATCTCGTTTTATTCCTCCTCACCATGTGCCCGAACCATCTCAGAACACACGAATCCACTCGGTCCTCCAACTTCTTCACCATCATTTTCTGATTCGAACCAAGTCGTTAGTGATCCTGTCTCTCAGCGACAATCCAGTCATGCTCATCAAACATTTCATCTCGAAAACATTCAACCTTCTTCTCTCCTTTGCTCTCACCCCCCACGTCTCAGCTCCGTACAGCACAGTTGGGACAACGACACCCTCGTACAGCTCTCTCTTTGCTTCTACCCTCAACGTAATGCAGCTCATTACACTCTTCAGTGCACCCAACACTTTACACCCCTCCTTCACCAGCGTCCTCACCTCAGTTCCCACTAGTTCAGTCTTCTTCACATGTGACCCCGGATACTTACAACACTAAACTTCTTCCAACAACTTTCAATTTAGGAGGACATTAATTCTCCTCTCATCAACAGTCCTCGAGCATCTCATTACTTTACTTTTACCCACGTTCACACGAAGCTTCTTCCTCTCACACACTCTACTGAACTCGGACACCAGCCTACATAGCTTTTCCTCTGAATCCGCCGCCAGCACCGTATCATCCTCAAACAGCAACCTGATCAACTGCCAACTTCGCCCATTCGCTTCCAACAGCTCGAAGCTACGACCAAGCACACTCGCGTTCACCTCCCTGGCTACTCCATCCATGTAGAGATTGAAAAGCCAGTGAGACATCACGCAGCCTTGTCTCCAATGCACATTCACTGTAAACCAAACACTCACCTCGCTTCTCCCTCTGACACAAGCTCGGCTGCCAACATAGAAACTCTGCACCGCTTTCAACAGATTTCCGCATACTCCCTGCAAACGCAACATCCTCCGAAGCGCTTCCCTGTCGATCCTGTCGTATGCCTTTTCTAAATCCACGAAGGCCCAGAACACATCCTTTCACTTGCAAGTTACTTCTCACAGACCTGTCTCATTCCAAAGATCTGATCGGCACACCCTCCACCGCTACTAAAGCAACACTGTTCTTCTCCAATTGCGTAATCCGTATATTCTTTAATCCTTTTGATCAGCACTCTCCCATACAACTTACAGACCACACATAACAAACTGATATCTCTTGAGTTGCAGCATTCATTTGTAGCTCTTTTACCATTATACAGTGGGACGATGCAGTCACTGCGCCGCTCAATCGGTACCACGTCCGTTACAACACATACGTTCAATAGCCTCACCAATTATTCGACAATCGTTATTCCACCTTTTTTTAGGCACTCAGTCGCAACGTCATCCAAACCAAGGGCTTTTCCTGCTTGCATCACCTCCACCGCCTCCTGCACCTCTACCCCAGTAAAATCCAGCATCCGCACACCACCACCCACAACAACAATGACAGCCTCTCTGTCTTTCTCGGCATTCAACAATTCATCAAAATACTCGACCTACCTTTTCCATACACAACCACTTTCCGTCAACAACTGGCCGTTTTAATCTGTCACCGCCTCCTTCTTTCCGGTCTCTCCCTTTCTCATCCTCTTAACCTCTTCCCAGAACATCTTTTTGTTCTCCTCAAAAATTTTGGCGCAACTGTTTGCACCACCAGGCATCAGCGTCCCTTTTAACTCTCTTCACCACTCGCTTTACCTTCTTTCTCTTCTCCTTAGAGTTGTCATAGGTCACCACCGACCGCGCTTGCAACCACTCCTCAAAAGCTGTTCTTTTCTGCACCACCGCCAGTTTGAACTACACCACTCGCAGACCTTCCATGTGCACCCGCCCATTCGGCGCACACTACACACATTTCTCGTACATCTCAATAAGGTATCTCTGGACGTCTCACATTCTTCCTCCACATCTTGCAGGTCTTGCCCTCTCACATTGTCATATTCCTCCCTAAACGCCCGCTGGAACTCCTCGGCTCTGTACATTTAGCTCGCTCACTTTCACTACCTCTCTTCCTCCTCCCACTCTTTGGTTCCTTTCCAACTTATGCTCCACTCTTTTGTTCGTCTCCAACTTATGCTTCACTCTTCATCTTCCTTCCACCAGCAGATGGTCAGACACTCCTCCACCCTCCCCTCTCAACACCCGCACATCCAACAGCTTCCTCACCACTTTCTTCGAAATTAGCTCAAAGCCCATCAGCGATCTCTCCACCACTGCACCATGGGCCATCCTCGCCCATGTGTACTTGTGGATGTCTTGCTTCTTGAACAGGCTGTTTCCGACGACCTGCTCCTGCTCCAAGCACAAACCTATAAGGTTTTCTCCACTGTCATTCCTACCAGGAACGCCAACTCTCCCCATCACATTATCCACTACTGCATCTCCAACTTTCGCATTAAGGTCACCCAGTTCAACCACATTGAATTGACTTCCAAAACTCTCAATACGCTCGTTCGGGTCAGTGAAATTTTTCTCTCTCTCCTCCTCATTCCTCTTGCTACCAGGTCCGTACTCACTCACAAATGCCCATTTTTCTACACCTAACTTTACTGTCATCCACATCAATTTTGAGGACTCCTCTTTCTACGCAGTAATACTACTAACCAGTTGATCACTCAATAACAATACCACACCTCCTCTTGCCCAATTTTCATCCACGCTCGACTTTATTCCACTTACCACTCCAAACTTACACTCGCCCTTACCCTTCAACTCAGTCTCACTCAGCGCCAACACATCTATCTCCCTCCTCACAAACATCTTACCAATCTCTCGCCTCTTTGCTGCATTTGTACTACAACTACGCACATTCAGTGACCCTAACAATAGGGTTCGGAAAGAAGTGAGCCTCTTCTCCCTCCGTTCGTCTTGCCGTCTTTAAGGGAGATTGTTTTTACATCCACACAATTTGCTCCAGCAGAGCTGGAGGCGGCAGTACTACGGTTGGATGCCATAACTTCTGGCGAGCGTTGGGGCCAGGGGTCTCTCTACCTTTGGGGCCTTAGGAAATAAATGGTGGAGGCATTTTCTCCCATTTCCTAAAAAAAATTATATTAGAGGTAAGAGAATGAGATAAGATAACGCCGACCACCAGCGATGGTGGTCGGCGTATAATTCACAAACTTATGAAATATGCATTGAATAATTTCGTATAGTATACTCGTAAGGGAGAGTATCATCCCAACCACATCGTTATCCAGTGGTTCTGGCGGGTGGTGCTCTCATTCGACAACGAGATGCGAGCCCGTCTTCTGCAGTTTGTGACTGGCACCTCGCGCGTGCCCATGAACGGATTCAAGGAGCTCTACGGCAGCAACGGTCCGCAGATGTTCACCATTGAGATGTGGGGGGGCATCAACAACTACCCGTGCTCACACACCTGTTTCAACCATTTCGATCTACCCGCGTACCAGTCGTAGCACGACCTGCGGGAAAAGCTCATCAAGGCTATTGAGGGCAACGTCGGCTTTGCTGGCGTGGACTAGGTCATGGATGTCCTCTCTCGCCCTTGTTCCGGTGGCTCACGTTCAGGCCTCCACTACTGCTGAGGCTAGCTACTCTCGGCACTGCCAGCTTAATCCTATTGTCTATATAACGGAATGGAGACACATCATAGCTGTGCTAGGTTATTGTTGATATTAAGAATGTTGTATCTAAAAGTGAGGTAAGCGCTAGTTGTTGCATCATTGGATTTTTTTCCACAAATATCGTTGAGCCTTGTAGCCGGGGCCTTAGAATCGTGCTACCGTATCCACCGCGTGTCGTAGAAGGCGACTAAAGGGGCGCCCCGTAGCCGGGAGTAGAATCGCGCTGCCGCAACCCCCAGCGTGTCGGAGACGACAAAACGGGGCGGAGCGAAGGGGCTAGGAATAATGTTCTCTGTAAAAACCTTTCCTCGAAGACGGCAAGACGAGCGGGAGGAGGAGAGGCACACGCCTCTCCAAACCCTTTTGTTAGGGTCGCTGAATGTGCGTGGCTATAGTACGAGTGATGTAAAGAGGAGGGAGATTGGCGAGA
>SDVV010029418.1:0-11818 GCA_016164225.1 Gammarus roeselii
GGAATTCAATTTCGATAAACATGTGCGCATTTAGAAGAACAACACACCCAGTTGCCTGGGTAGTGGTCCTCCCCCATGTGCTCAGTAGATTAGGTTTTCTGTACGCAAGTGGTTCATTGAAGGCTGTCGCACTTCAAGGTGAGACCTCAGAGTTTCACGAGGCAGCTCTCGAGCTTAGCCAAAAGAAACACGATTACTTTAAATTTTGAAAAACGAGTATTACTGCACGTTTTAGTCCATGGATGACACGAGTATTGAAATTTTGAAGTTATGTCGAATCGAGTTTAGTCAGAAGGTACAAAAGTATTTTAAATTTTTAAAATTTCGTCTCGAACATCGAGTTTAGTCAAAAGAATCATGAGTATTTTTAAATTCTTGAAAATTTATTATGGCAAAGTTTAGTTAAAAAAGGCAGGAATATTTAAATTTTTGAAATTAGGTCGAATCGAGTTAAGTCTAAATATACAAATGTATTCTAAATTGTGAGAAAATAGCAATCGCATGTTTTAGTCCACAAGAGGCAAGAATCTTCACGTTTTGAAATTGGCTCAGAAATCGCGAGTTTAGTCAGAAAAAGCAAACGAATATTTAAGTTATGAAAAGTTATCTCAGAATTAGTCCAAAAGCTGCAAAAGACCAATATTCAAATTTTGAACCTGCAAATACCAATATTTCTCGAACATCTGTGGAGAAGAGGTTTGCAATTCTACGTTGCTCCGCTTACTTCTTCACTAGGTCCCACTCGAATCTGTGCCACAGAAGAGAAGACGGTTAGTTCATCCACATTGTACAGAGGAAATATATTTCATGGTGAGAGGGTTGAAATATAATCCCTCACATTGAAGGGTCTCCAGGACATGATCTATCCTTCCGTCCAGCTCACAAAATCGGCTAATGAGGTTCCTCGCGTCCTGCTCCTTGAGGTCCCTGAAGATGTGCCTTCTCGTCTTGGTCGAGCAGACCGAACAGAGCTGTAGACAAGGCGGCATCCTCAGACGTCGTCAAAAGTCCTCTTCACACACTTTCCGCACGCGCTCACTTATTATATGTAATAAATAAGGCAACTAGTTTTAATACTTCATGACCACAAAAATTACCACTATATGGTCTGCAAAGAGAAACACAATACGGTTTGATAAAAGAACACAATATGGTCAGTTAATAATCTGCACGTTATCAAATGCGAATAGTGGGAGGAAATAGAAAAATATACTGAATGTGAATGAATTGAATGAGGTAAATAGAGATGAGTTCTAGAAGCCGTTGATAAAAAATATATAAAATTGTGAGAGCGAGACACTTGGGGAATGCTGAGGATCAATGGAGATGTTCAGAGATGCGGTGTTCAGATGTGCCTGAAATGTATGTTGTGTGAGCCGCGTGGGCGGATGTAGGAGAAAAGGTAGCGAGGGAAGGAACAATGAGGTTGAAATTGCTGTATCGCAGAGGAGTGACAGCCGGCAAGGTCGTTGGTAGCTTAGGACAACAACGGAGGAAAGAGTAAGGAGGTGAAGCGTGTGCTGTGGAGAGCTAAGGATGCAGATGCTAAGAGGGCGAGGAAGGGTAGGCGGCTTGCAATAACTTTGAGGAGATTAGGAAGATGTTCTGGAAAGAGTTGAATAAGGTGAGGAAAAGGGGAGACTGAGATGGAGGAGGTGGTATAAAATGCAAACATCCAGTTGCCGTAGGAGATTTGAAATTTTGAGAAGTTGTTGAAGGTTGAGTATGTCAGAGAGGCTGACATACTCAACCGTGCACTGTAGACAGTAGTGCACGGATGCCGGCTTTTGTGAGCAAAAATTGTGGCAGGCATTAGTAAGGAAGAGGTGTAATAGTCGGTAGAGGTGATGAAAACAGAGCCAGACCCTGGTTGGTACGACGTTAGACATAGTGCCTAAAAGGTTTGGAGCGACGATACTCAAATGGTTGGTGACACAACTAAATCTGTGTTCGAAATAGGAGCTGGTGCAGATTGAGGGAGCAGTGCTTGCATTGTTCTGCTGTCTTTAGCCAAACAAGATGAAAATGGATGCATCAACTCGAGAAATTGAAATCTGATTTGTTGCTGTGGATAAGTTGTACGGGAGAGGGCTAATCCAGAGAATTTGAGTCTTTACTGAGTGTGCGGTTGTAGAAGAACATGTGGCTTAAGGAGTGTGAGAGGGTGTGCTGATATGATTTTTACAGTGAGAGAAGTCTGTAAGGAATACCTTGCGAAGAGAAGGATGTGTTCTAGGTTATCACAGATCTGGATAAGACCTAGGATGTGGTCGGCAAGATGACGTTGCGTCGCGCATGGAGTTGACGTAAATTATTCAGGAGCAGTCCAGTGTTTCTAAGATGACAGCAGGGCATGTGTCAGAGCACATAGCAAGATGTCGTCTTGATTCAGTTAAAGAGTGAACGCGGCAAGGGTGCGTTATGTCTTACTGACTGTTCAATCGTTACATGGATGGAATGGTCAAATAGATGAACGCAATTGAATTGCATCGGGGTCTGGAGTTGGGGGGAGTTGGCATTTGAGTCATTTGCTGTTTGATGATGGATGATTCGGCACTTGTGGCAGACTCAGAGGAGATGTAGAGCGCAGGCGTTGGATTTTGGTGAAATGGGTTGAAAGAGGATGCTGCAAGATAATGTGGGTAAAATAAAAATAACTAGATGTTTGATGATTGTCGATGCAAACGAAACACGAGTTCGTCTAACGGTAGAGACCTTTAACAAGTTCAGTGTTTTTCACGTGGGTGGAGCCGACTGGACAAGTTGAAAACTAAAATGAAAAATTTTTGATTGAAGGAATGTGTGTGTTTGCTGGGTTCATCGAAGAGTGTAATGAGCTGTAGGACATTGGGTGTGAAATAAAGAGAGGGTTGTATGAGGGGGTAGTTATCCAACTATGCTCTGCTTAGTTAAGATGTTGGGGGCGAGAGCGGAATAGGATCACAGTGACTTTTTACGAATTGAAGTGGGGTTGGGGAGGTAGTTGGAGGACTGAGTAGATTCAGGTGTTCTGAGTTGATTCGAAAACATGGTGGAAATGGATCAAGGGAGATTGGTGAGAAGATTGATGTGAACGGAGGTGAGTGGTCGTAGGCCTAGAAGAAGACAGAAGTTTGGGTGGATGGATTGATGGAAGCAGGCTTTAGGGAGAAGAGATATAAGTGTGGAAGTATCAATAGAGCGTGTGATGGGTAGACGCTTGTGGTAACTGATTGTGAAGGAAAGGGTTTTAACACTGCTCGAATGCGCGTCTTGTTGAGAAAATGGACGGGGGTAGGAAAGGGTCCGGCCATTATGCCGCAGCAGGAGTAAACCCGTGATAGTTGTCGGGTCCTACTGCTGAAAGTGATCCCGGATCTACCCCTGACCCAAAGTGTGTGTGACGAGGGCCAGGCCTGACCCTGAGGCCCTAAAAGGTTAATTTTGTGTATGTGTGAGAGTGCATGAAAAAAGTGTGAGGAGCGTCTTGGCGTAGGGCACCCATTTTCTGGGTGACATGCGCTTGCGATAGCCCAATTGGATTGGACCTCCCTGACGAAAGGGGTGGGGAATGATTGCTCGTTACATCGCACTCTCCCGGTTGTTAGCAAACAAATGACGAAAGAAGTCCGTGAGTCCAATCACATCACCTTTATGAGCTGATAAAGATGCATGTGTTGCACGTCATATCAGTTATAGCATTTTCCATCCTTCCCATGGCTCACTATTTTAGAAGTAGTTATTCGGTGGAATCTGTTCGTGGTCTTTCACTTGTTGTTCGTCTGACGACCGTCCCTGATGATCATTGGTGCCGTATCTCATATTATCCTAGGCGCCATACATGCGTTTGTCAAGTTTTTCTGCTTATGATATTGAATGAAGTTCTTGACGGAAGCCTTCACTTTTTATTGAATGATTATTTTTCCCATAAATATATTTGAAGCGTGGAAGGGATTGTTACGGGTTCTGCCTTTTGATTGTAGGACAGCAAATCCCTTTACCTGGCAACAGTTCTGATTTCGCTGTGAGATGTCTTGACGCGATTAAGTGGCTTCGTATGTCATTGTAAGTGGCTTATCAACAAATGTATGCCATCATTCAAGTACCGACTGACGCATTGTTTAAAGCAGCTACAACTACTTCCGCAACCTAGGCTAGCTAAAATCGCTACCGCTACCAGCGCTACTTTTTAAAAATCACAAATACGCTTCCCGCTACTTGTTACTTATTGTACAGAGTTACTAAAACGCTAGCCAGTCAAAAACAGCTTCTCTCTGTTTCATGATTGATTTCAAGTAAAACTTTCTGTTTATTGTTCATCAGAAAATTAGGCCCAGTAAAAAAATCTTGCGAATGCACCCATGGTAACAACATATGTCGACTGTGCTTCAGTGACCGTTTACAGGTTAATTAAACAGCTGTCGGTTGCGGTAAAGGCTTTGACTTTTTTAGCCCGCTACCCGCAACTCTGGTTTGCTTACAGAAACCGCTACCACGACTCTGCTAGTATTGAGAGAGTCTGCAAGTAGCGCAGTAGCGGAGCAGCGGACTAAAGAAGTGGACCGCCCGGCTTTGAAAATATTCCAGAAGCAACACGTCCCCGATCACATCCTTTAATTATTATGCTTGCTGTTTATTAACTTTCTCAGTGGGCCAATTGAATCCAGCCCGTATGAAGAGGTTCTTGACAATGAACGAACTGTCAACAAACTTTGATCGGGCTTTGAGAGCAGATGCCGTCACATCGCTTATTACTTATTACTTATCGTTCCCATACACTTGTAAATGTAAAAATAAATAAAGGTTTGTCACTAAGTGTTGGAATTCATTAACTCTTGAGCAATGCCTGGAAGGCTCTGGCTACACCAGATCAAAAAGTGAAGGTTTTGAAGATGTTGGAAATACATTTAGGTGAAAATATTTTTTTTGTGTGTTTGCAACAGGATTTGAACACTCAGACTTGGACATCCTCATAAAACAAACGGCGAAATAAGGCATGTGTTCAACATTTTAACTCGATTCAAGTACTAGATTAAGTAAACTTCATACAAGAATGTTTTTGCTATTGATGTGGTGTATGTAGTCGATATTATGTATTTTTTGGAATATGTTTTTTCACGTAGAAAAGTAGGAGTAAATTTAATCGAGATCAGGATATACATATTATTGGTGCTCAGACGTTATATGTATAGTTAAACTGTTTAACACGGTCTTTGTCATCAAATCAGACATGTAATGCATTCAAATGTTAATGAAATTTAGCAATGTTAACCCGTAAAAGTGGGAATGATAAAAAGAGCCGATTGCGTCAGAAGACAAACAGCTAATAGAATCAATGGAATTTTCTTGCAAACGAAATATAATGCTTAGTTTTTGTTTAATGATTTTACATAAAATTATACCGGGTAGTTTATTGATGTTTTACGAGTGTTTCAATCAATGAATAAACCTCTAACTGGTTACACAGATAAACTATGTAAACATGCCACCCATAATATATACTTTGTTGTTCACAAATTGAAGGCACACACAATATACACCGACTACGCTGGTAAACAACGCAAACTAGTAAGAAACAATCACTGACCTGTCATTGCGGTACGTATTGATAGCAATTCATCTTAGCTACAAAGCAGCCATCGAAGGCTGCCCAGCAATTGATTATACGATAACCTTGCGGTGTGACGTGGTTGATAATAATAGCCACCACTAAGTAATAGAGCAGCGCTCAGGTATTCGCTGGCAGGCCTCGCTGTTTACACTTAGTACCGTACTCTAGTGGAAAAACTGCGCGCTGCAGCTGCATGCAATACAAGGGCTGCGTTGAGTCGCAAACCACAGAATAAATAATAAACGGACATCCTTTTCCTAAAATAAACTGGAGGTTGAGAAAATCTCAATGATAGCCGAACATAAAAGAGGACACGGTTGTGTGATTTTCTATGCCTTCATACGTTTAGATTCACTTATTCAATCCGGGTATATGTTAACTGGGTTTTATTTCTAAGACTTATCAGCTACTGATATTATAATCATTAATTTATCATAGATGAAGTATTAAAAACAAATCATTGCGTTATTCGTTCCTCGTTTTTAGAAGTGAGCAACATCGCCCTTTCTTGAGTCCTTTGCATCTAGGGAATGAATCAAATGAGAAGTGTTGTTGATGTTCAGCGGGCTAATAACAAGAATTTATGTTGTGATTCGGCGGGACAGTAAAAAGAAGTGTTATTGTGATGCAGTGGGCCAATGACAAGGAGTGTTGTTGTGATGAAGCAGGCCCACAAAAACAAGTGCTGTTGTGATGCATTAGGCTAATACCAAGAACTAAGTACACTTTGCCGTTATTTTGTTCGAATTTGGTCAGCCAGGAAAGGAAAAAATACTCATAAGATATATTTAGAAGCAATAATATACGCAGCTATTTGAACTGAATATACACTGTTCATCGAGTCGTGATTGACGAGTATTGTTACACCATAGGATCTGGTGGCAGGCTCCATGAGGAGTGGTGATTGACGAGTACTGTTACACCATAGGATCTGGTGGCAGGCTCCATGAGGAGTGCTGATTGACGAGTACTGTTACACCATAGGCTCTGGTGGCAGGCTCCATGAGGAGTGGTGATTGACGAGTACTGTTACACCATAGGCTCTGGAGGCAGGCTCCATTAATAGTGGTGATTGACGAGTACTATTACACCATAGGCTCTGGTGGCAGGCTCCATGAGGAGTGGTGATTGACGAGTACTGTTACACCATAGGCTCTGGTGGCAGGCTCCGTTAATAGTGGTGATTGACGAGTACTGTTACACCATAGGCTCTGGTGGGCAGGCTCCATGAGGAGTGGTGATTGACGAGTACTGTTACACCATAGGCTCTGGTGGCAGGCTCCATTAGTAGTGGTGATTGACGAGTACTGTTATATCATAGGCTCTTGTGGCAGGCTTCACTAGGAGTGGTGACTTACGAGTACTGTTACATCATTAGCTCTGGTGGCAGGCTCCACTAGGAGTGGTGATTGACGAGTACTGTTACATCATAGGCTCTGGTGGCAGGCTCCATTAGGAGTGGTGATTGACGAGTTCTGTTACATCATAGGCCCTGGTAGCAGGCTCCCTAATGAGAGGTGATTGTGTTACGAACTTTTATAGAAACTTGACGTTAATTTGGACTTGAAGGTGGTGCAAGGCTTACATTAATACACGGGATGGTTTTCATATTATTTTTGAATATTACAACGCGAACGCATGAACGTAGCAGCTAGATGTCAATGGTGTACAATTAATATTTTGAATCGGTGATGATAAAGTAAATAATGTTGAGTAGTGTACGAACACCGCGGCTTATATTCGTAAGCGAGTAAAAGACAAACAGAGACGGTGCGATTGTGAACAATATGTGTTCCCTGCGATCCTTGTATCCACACTATCGAAACAAAACTGAAGGTCGAAAGGGAGACGCACCTGATTTAAAATAAAGGCACGAACTGTCCAATGAGGGGACGGCCCTACAGTTTACTAAACTCTGAAGGGACGTGTCATCTTATTTTCTTATTTTTATTGGCCACGCTAACGACTACGTAGAGTCGCAGACTCCCCCACAAATTACTATAAACACATAGCCTTCTTGTGCAATTTCATACCGGGCACAAAACTGCTGACCTCCTCGCTATGACAGGCAGGACAAATCACCCCCACTTGACGTCGGTTCTCGGATGAGTAACCAAATCCGAGGGCACTCATCTGTTTGCTGAAGGAAGCACTTGCGAGGGATGATAGCCCTACCCAGCTGCTTACGCCGTGAGAAACTCAAACTTTATAAGCGTAAAAATGAGTGTTATAACAACTGACGAGTACTGTTGCATCATAGACTCTGGTGACAGGCTCCATTAGGAGTGGTGATTGACGAGTACTGTTGCATATAGGCTCTGGTGGCAGGCTCCATTTGGAGTGGTGATTGACGAGTACTATTGCATCATAGGCTCTGGTAGCATGCTCCGTAAGGAGTGGCGATTGACGAATAATGTTATATATTAGGCTCTGGTGGCAGGCTCCACTAGGAGTGGTGATTGACGAGTATTGTTTCATCATAGGCTCTGGTGGCAGGCTCTACAAGGAGTGGTGATTGACGAGTACTGTACATCATATACTGTGGTGACAGGCTTCTTCATAAGGAGTGGTGATTGACGGGTACTGTTATATCATAGGCTCTGGTGGCAGGCTCCATAATGAGTAGTGACCACTGTGTGCTCGAGACATGTTTGCAACATGTTGATCCTGCTTCAAATCTTCTTTACGTTGTTGCTCTTTTTTCTCAGTCATATTATACAACACATGATTTCGTAAAGATCTCTCAAGTATCACACGAATAATTTTTTTTCTTTAATTTTGTGCTGCTTTGAAAATATTAAAACACCATGAGAAAGTATGTTAGTCAGATTATATATTTATTTTATTACAATAATTTTAAAGTGAACGCAATAATCTGTTGGTTAATCCTTTTTTTATTCAAGTCAATATTTTTCTCTTCAAATTATCACCTCAACTCGAAGAGATGGGTACAAGAACACATGAAGTCTATTCTGTTATTTCCTCAAAGGCCTGTATCATGTACACCATCGGTATTACATTACAGGAACTCAAATGTTCTGGATGATTAGACTAAAAGCGAACCTAAGAGGACGTGTGTGAGAACGGAAGCTGAGCTCTCACCAACGTACACGACTTACCCTTGAGCTCACGTAACCCGACCTCACGTAACGCTGAGTTCGTCCTGTCTGCGGAGTATGGAGGCCGAATGTGGAGTGACTGAGTGGGATGAAATAGGTAGTTAGTTAGTCTAGATAGCCACTAAGCATGCAGGTAAGTTTTGGTTGTTACGAGACATGCTGGATAGTCGTGAAACAAGCAGATATACACGCAGACATGGTAGATATGCAGGTAAGTATAGGTAGCCACTAGACATGTAGGTAAGTCTGTATAGTTACGCGACATGCTGGTTAGTCAGATTTGTCACGAAACATGCAGGTAGTCTGGGTAGCCAAAAAACATGAAGGTAAGTTAGTCAAAAGACAGGCATGTTTTTCTGGTTAGTCCCGAGATATGCTGTTGAGATAAATATTAATAGGCATATGACAAGAACGTGAGTCAATACGGTTAGAAGAAATGAGTTTTCCCCCGATTACTCTGACGTTCTGTTAGAAATCCAATCAATATGATCATAAGCCATAAAGGAATCTGCAGCTTCTATGCAGGTGAAAGACGAGAAATTGAACATTGTGGACGGCTCATTTTACTGCTCGCTAAGTACTGGCCGTACATTTCAAGTCACGGCAACGATTGAACGATTGCTAACATTCACCATCTCTGCAATATTCTCTTGTTGTGTTGTTCATGGACCTGTAACACAATCCTCCCCGGACATCTACTTCTGTTGATCCATGTGTGCGAAGATATCCCCAAACAGCTCAGCAAAATGCTTCGGTACCTCCAAGTAACGGTCATCCTCTATCACCCACCTCTACTTGTCCATTGGGGTTTTACGGTTCATGAACCTTATCGTGTTCTTCGAGATTATTTTTATCTTGAGCAGCATTCAGGAGGAGATGCCCCAGCACGTATAGGCCTGCCGAGGGTGACGGCATTCCGCGGCTTCCTTTTCGTGATGCTTGCACTCAACGCGGTGTGGTCGGTTCGGATCGTCCACAGTGTTTATAAGAGACTCGTCCTTTCCATGCAATGTTGAAAACGTTTTGTCCTCGGATGAAGGTGATAGTTATGGAATAGAAGAATTCAGAAATGAAAGAAGTATAACACTGTATCCACGAACGATTGGGATAAAATGTAATACTGCTTGAAATAATCATTCATAAAAATAAATCAATGAACAAACAAAAAAAATCACATATATATATATATGTGATTTTGTTTCAACGTCAGCTGTCCCTTATATACCGACCCTACATAGCTATGATGATTTCAATGTCCCCGTGCGCCCAAGAGTAGTGGGGATGTGTTCATGAATGTATATATGTCTAGTCTTCCTTGTGCTTGCTGTCCTAATGCACATGTGTCTTGTTTTATCGGTTTCCTGCCATCCTAATGAATTACGTTTATCATTGTTCTCGTCCGCTCACTGTATCCACTGTGCGCGTTAGGTAGAGAGAGATGAAGAGCATGTTTCCTGCCATCCTAATGAATCATGTTTATCATTGTTCTCGTCCGTTAACTGTATCAACTGTACGCTTTAAGTAAAGAAAAAAGAGGAACATGCTTCCTGCCATCCTAATGAATCATGTTTATCATTGTTCTCGTACGCTAACTGTGTTATGATCGGCCTCCTCTGGCACAGATTTATAAATCAGTGTAGACTTAGGCCTGTTAACTCTTAGCTCAAATTTCATGAAGGTCCCTTGCCTTTCATATATTTTATTCCCTTCCGATGTGTTTGAAGGGAAGCAGGTGGCCGTCTTCCTCGGATTGTATAACGTAGGAGACATTGACGAAGTGAGGGCCATTTGCATGTCAGCGATAGGGGGAACAAAGACTAGGTCCCATAACACTGTTTAACGCAGGGTTATTTTTATTGTTTAAAGATGGGAGGAGCCCACAAAATCGGTTAACGGACTTTGTTGGATATTTACCAATAAGGTGGGGGCAGAAGGACGCCGCGCCTCTTAGATGACCCAATAAGGTGAATCCTCTCCCTCATTGGAAGGACCCTTTGATACTCATGAAGATGGCCCTCCCACATATGACTCGGGGCAGTCCCGAACGACAAAGGGCACACACACATTGGTGAGCAGCCGTCGGCGACATACAGTGCAGCCCGAGCGACAGAGGGCACACACAGAGACACTCACGCCAGCAGCGACACCTGACACACTGGCCAACAGCTGAAGCCTGCGGGCTCAGGCCTCCTACTCTACCCTACGCCCGTCTTACACTTGATACAATTCTTGTTAAGTCCCCGTTCACACTTTGGTTTCTTTGTGTCCGTTATGACAATCAATTTTATATCAGTGCTCTATTGAGTTAACCTGTTGACTTGTTATTTTTCTTCATGAAAAAGACTTTTATAAAACCAATGTTTCATCATTCCAACCTTGATTTACCCGATTAGAGCAGCCGTGGAAGCTCGATCGTAACATTGGTGACCAGCGGTGAGGGATTGAAGCAAAACAAAACATTTTTTTCTTTTTAATTAAAACCATCACTTCACACTTCAAAACAAAATGCTTCAGCCCCCTCCCACACGCCTTCCTGAGAAACTCGACCCATTGCCTCGCCACCCTCGAGCTACATGCTACCAAAAACCATAAGAAAAAGGCAACAATGAGGGAAATACGAGAGACATCACTGCAGTCACCCTCTGTGGTCAACACCAGCACAGCAGGCAGGCGACCGAAGACACGAGCCACCCCTCCGCAAACTCACAGGGACGTATCGGCAGTCACCCTACGCTGCCAGCACGGAGCTGTCATCTCCACCCCTTCAACCTGCCAGCACGGATGGCAACGCCAGACACTTCACCGGACAGCACGGCAGTCTGTCAATCCTGGCAGACAGAGGGGACAGTTGCAACCGAGAAACAACTGCCTAGGCCAAGACGTACATCAAATAAATGGAGACGAATAGCCGGGCGGACTAGAGAACCAAGGGCCCCCTTTCAAATCGCCATTTAACATCCGAGATAAACATTAACAAAATTGTAAGTAATCCTAGAAAAGCAAGTGTGATGCATCACGATAGGCCGAGCTCCCGTAGGAAGTGAAATTAGAGAGTTAAATGAGTCGCGATAGCGCAAAAGAAATCCTGAAAAGCACGAAAAATATATTT